>CAJRSG010011341.1:0-10658 GCA_907169655.1 Acomys percivali
CACACACACACACACACACACACACACACACACACACACACACACACACATCCCAAAAAATATTCACTCATTTAGAAAGAGGACTAGACATCACTACTTATCACATACAATTATCTGAGTTAATTTGGTAATTGTGGTGGCTATTTGTGTTACTTGTGAAAGAAAAAGTAAACTAAACTTTAGTGACAGGAAGTAGATTTTCAACTTGGAACTTACCACATGCTAAAATTAAGTTTCCATCTTCCCACAGGAACTCTGTTATAGGATGATAAGTGTGCTACCTGCGTTGGTGATTACATCTCAAAGTGAAGGCACAAAGTGCCAGAGAAACACATTTCCAGGGCATGTAAAGCTCACAAGTAGGGCCATAAATCTGGGGAAAAAAGTTATTTTGAAAAAGCCAGAAAGGATATATACTTAGAATTTCTAAAGTGAATTCTCTCATGAACTGAGGAAGCTTTTTCCTTTACAATCATAAACTAGTCTTCTTTATTTTCTTTTTTTAAAAACCCAATTGATATTAACTGGAGAAATATTTCCCCAGAAGATATATAATAATGTCATTTTCATTTAAGCAAGTCTTTAAATTTCCTTTTTTTTCCTTTTCTACATATACATTTATATTATTGCACATATTTGCAATAAACTACATACAGCAAGAAGAACTATAAAACAACATCTTGGTTAATAAAATTTTAGTTTTTTAAAACCATTATCTCTAAGCCAGGTGTACTGATATAGCTCTGCCATCTTGCACTTGGGAGGTAAAATCATAGAAATCAAAAGCTCTGACTGCAGCCTAGGCTGCACCAAAAGAGAAAGTCCTTTTTCAAAAATCCAGATCAGACTCAAACAAATAACATTGAAAATGATCCCTTAGGAAAGAAATAATAGTCAGTTTTAGTAAATATTTTCTTAACTAGATATGCTTCGTGTATGTACTATTATTTACAACTTAAAACTTATAGTATCTTAGTGTTAAACTTAATATTTTTTCACAACAGAGTTGTTCCAAAACCCCCTTTATTCCTAACCAACAGGGTTATTCTATTAGGTAGATAAAGCTATGCCTAAAGTGTGTGTTATTAATAGCCACCTGTGAACCACTAGTCACTGCAAGTGTCCATATTAGGTCTGAGCCACACACACCATTTCTTGTTGTATATGTAACTCCAAAGGAATTAATGCAGCTGTATTTGATGGAAGGATTTATAAAAATTATAATAAGATCACCCTGTGTCCAATGGTTCTGGAAATATTTAATTTGTACACTAAAATGCATATTTTCAATAATATATTTTATACAACAGAAAAGCGGTAAAAGTTATCTTCATTTTCACAAGTTGAGAGGTCCATTTAGTGACAACTTTACAATGTTAATAAACAACCTATTAAGTCTGATTTACTGGTGTGTTCAGGGTATATACTGCAGTTTATTGCAGTTCACTTAGCACAAAAGGCAGGCATATTGCTTTCAATTTCTTCATACTCCCAGCTGCGTATAAAACTATTCTATGTAGCATATTAGTAACAATAATAGAGAAAAGGCTGGAGGGGTTTCTGAGATATTTTTAAAAATTTATTTCTACATTTAGTCTTACAACCACTCAAGGCACACAGTTCTTAATGTGCCACTTAAAGACGTCAAGGATCATTTAAAATCAAATAAAAAACAATAAAACATTATCACTACTATAGAACAAAAAGTCCTGTTAAAAAATCTCCATTTCTGTACATTTAAACATTTATGTGTCAATTTTTTTCCTCTGCTACCCCATTTCCTCTTTTTTTTAAATCAATGGGACTGCTTAATTAAAACTAGAAAAACTATAGTTAAGTACATCACTGGAATTTAATATAATTCAATTATTTTAAAGGTTTTAATTAAACAATCTTCAAATTCAAATTTAATCCTACCAGAAGAGTGGTCTAAGAGCATTATAATAAAGGAGGATTCAATGACTATTTATCCTGTCTGCTTAGTGTTTGTGCTTTCCACAGCACCACACAGATCTATGGGAGAGAGTGCACCAGCAGATGAGGCAGGAAGTCATGAGAAGAAAGATGGTGTGTTCTTGACTGTTCTATAATAATGTGAGGATTAGGTAATTTACTTAGGTTATCCCTGATATATATTCCCAAAATAGTTCTCAAGGAAAAAATATAAATAACATGGTTAAAGCACTCTGAGGGTCAGGATGAGTTACCACTTGAAGCTTTCATTTACTTGGCCACAGACAAGGACAAGATTTGGGTCAGTGTTCTCAAGGCAGACCTGTTGTCTGCATCTTTCATTCCATTACAAAGACCATACAAATGCAGGGCTGGAAGCAAATATAAAAGCACTGTGTCTGTCAGTCCTCATGGAGAAAGCCAATGATTCTGCAGAAGAGACTAAATGTCTGCATGGATACTAAAGACTTCACTTTGGAATGGTGGTGTTACACATTAATGGAATTGTGCAAATGATTCAGAATGAGACTAGCAAAGGAGCAGTAAAGACAGAACAGCAAAGGAAAAAGTGTAGAATGAAAATTGTACTCTGGTGCCTCACATTTGACTATGTCCCCTGGCGGGGGAGACCTAGTGGCACTCAGAGGAAGGACAACAGGTCACTGAGAAGAGACTTGATACCCTATGAGCATATATAGAGGGAGGTAATCCCTCTGAGGAACAGTCAGAGGGGAGGGGAATAAGGGGAAAATGGGAGGGAAGGGAGAATGGGAGGATACAAGGGATGGGGTAACCATAGAGATGTAACAAGAATAAATTAATTAAAAATAAAAAAAATAAAAATAAAAATAAAAAAATAAAATAAAGTTAAAAGTTTTATGGAGGAAAAAAAAAAGAAAGAAAATTGAAGCAATTTACCTACAGTAGAGACAGCCATTACTAGGAATTCTCTGCTCTTAGTTGGAGGAAAAAGGTAAACTCATGGAAGACTGAAAGTCCAAGAGATGTGTTTCAGAATTAATGCATTGAGAAGGCATTCGAATGCTTTGAACAAATAAGCGATGTGATTTGATTTGCATTATTTGGTAGCAGCAGATTCAAGATAACAACATAGTTGAAGTCTTAGTTTCTTATGACATTGAAAATAATATTTTAAGTCTAGACTTCTGATAGAGATGAAATAAACTGTTCTGATAAAGAACAAAGGATTTAAGTCATGTTTCAAATACTAAATACTATATGAGCAACTAAGAAAGCTATATTATGAAGAAATAACCATGTGCAATTCTAATATTTTTCTTAAATGACAGAGCAAGAGCCATGATGGTGTCCTTCATTTACATGGAAAATAATGGAAGGGAGGAAAATAGTTGCTAGAATGGAAGTTCTAGATATTAGGAAAGCTCTCATCATCTCTAACTTTGTGATCTTCAACAATAAATATTGTCACGAGAACAATTTCTTCATCTATGTAACACATGGTTCATATAATATACTTACTTGTTGGAACATTCACAAGAAGGTAATGAACACAAGAAATAGTATCAATATATGGCATCAGAGCCAAACCATGCTGTGTGCGATGCTAAAAATACATTCTCTTTTCCTCCAGTTTTCAGGTATTATAACATTTGGGAATTATTTCTGTAACATATCTAGAATTCTGTATGTTTCTGTTGAGGAAATTTGAAGGCTCTAACAAATGATAGGGAAGAAACAGAAAGATTTACTGACCAACTGTCAGAACAAAATCACCTCAGTGATAAACCAATACAATATGAGTAGCTTGATAGTTATTGTGAAGTCTAACTTGTATTTTCTTTATATATATCCTATTTTGAAACAATCTCCTTGGATAAGCAAGCAATTATCTATTTTATGAAAAAATGTACAATTTAACCATTGCAATTGATTCCACATTGTATAAGTGGTAACACTGCTTATTACTAGTGATATATTTAATATAATTACATATTACTTAATTTATATATTATGTATATTTAGTATACTAATTGAGCTGGATAGTTTTATGGTAACTTGACACAAGCTAATGTTATAAAAAGGAGAGAACCTCAAATGAGAAAATTCCTTCCTAAGATCTGGCTGTAGGGCATTATCTTAATTAGTGATTTATGGGTGAGACCATGGCCCTCCTCATTGTGAAAGCACAGGCTGAGTAATCCATGGGGAAGAAGCCAGTAAGTACCACCTTCCTATTTTCTCTGCATCAGCTCCTGCCTCTAGATTTATGCCTTATTTGAGGTCCTGTTTTGTCTTCCTTCAATGGTGGACTAAAATACAAGACTATAAGCCATATAAACCCTTTCCTCCACAACTTTCTTTTTGGTCATGGTGTTTTGTCACAGCAGCGGAAACTATAAGACAGGCTAGTACCAGGAATGTGGGATATTGCTCGCAGACCTGACGATGTTGTTTTGGGGAAGATTATGGAAGAATCCACAGTTTGTATAGGAATTTTTGCAAGAAAAGCAATTGAGTGTTCAATGCTTGCAGAATTGCCCATTTGGAGCTCGAAAGATAAGACTGTTAAGAAGAATGCAAAATAAAATAAAGTAAAATAAAATAAAAAATAAAATGGGGGTTTGGCTTTTGAAATTTCAGAGGGAAGTTTAAAAGATTCTATCAGAGCCATTTTTTATTTTGAGTTAATATTTTGTTGTTCTAGGTAGTTGGACCTGACGAGTGAGCTGTGATTAACAATGTATCAGAACTACTAAAGTAAACATTTTTTTTTGGTAGAATAATTAAAGCTGGCTGGCTGGAGCTGAGAAATTAGTGATGACTAAGAAGAGACCAACGTTATCAAAGTGAAATCTTCTGGGAAGTGTTTCTTGAGAGTCAGCACACAGAAGCTATATTGCAGTGGTGACCAAGGTTGTACCTCATCCTGGAAGATGAACTTCAGACTGTAAGACTCACCCAGGTGCTACTTGCTTTGAAGACACATAAGGGTCATAGAGAGCAGCTGAGGTTTGGCACCGTGACAGGCCAGTAGAGGCCATTGGTGATACTGTAGCAACAGTGGCTGGGGATTGAAGGGGTCTATCCAACAGGAACCTAAAAGAGAAGCTGGGTATACTGTAAATGGCGGAGCTGGAGAAATGATCCAAACCCTTTGGAGGAGTTCAGAAGATTGTGAGTGAATATTAGATATTGGACAATATAAAATTGCAACTCTCATACTTGGAAAATTTGAAAATCACATGTTTACATATAATATATAATAGATGTATTGGCTTTGTGGTAAAACCAACTCCAATAAAATCTGAAAAATTGATGATACCAATGTGTGTGTGTGTGCACGTATGTATATATGTGATATATATATATATATATATATATATATATATATATATATCAGGCATTTGTCATTATTAAAGTAAAATTAATGCACTACCTCAAACATTTAGAGAGACTAAATAGACATCTAACAGTTCTGATGGCTGGTAAGGATTTAGGTGGGATAGAATTGGCCTATTTTCACAGATAAGATTGTAAAATGCTAGAATCAGTTTAATAAGGAGTTTGTGTTCTTATCAAATAGAATTAAATACAGTTGTTATGTGATTCAGCAATTTCATTGTGCAATTTATCCACAAGAAATAAGAAATCATGTTTTAATAGCTTTATTAATTAATATTTACCAAATCTGGAAATTATCCAAGTATTCTTAAGCCAGTGACTATTACATCAATAGGATTCTACTTAATGCTGGAAAAGAAGTAAGGATGCATTCAGTAACAATACTTTAGAATTATATAGGTATTGGATAAGTCCATTACTGTAACAATTATGAAAAAAGCAAACTTTCAGGAACAAGTAAAAATACAATAGTTGACATGTTCAGTACTGTTAAGAGTCAGTGTGAATGAATTTGTGTCTAGTCGCATTATTTTTTGCAGGTAGTGTTACATAAACAGCTATATTTATTTATGCAAATTTATGAGAGTAAATATGAACAGTGAATTTTAAAAAGTGAAAGTATGAGTGAAATCGCCAAATCATATAGTATCCCAAATGATTAAAATATATTTTATATTTAAAAATTTATTTTCTGATTTTAGAAATTAGGTTTTTAACTGGGATAGATATAAAAGAAAGAGATGACACTGTGAGTAACATTAACTGTCAACATTATAGAACCTAGAATTATTTAGTAGAAAAGCCTCCAGGCACACCTACGATGGGTTATTACATTAGGTCAGTTGAGGTGGGAAAATAAACATTAATCCAGATTAGTCAGGTGGCGTAGCTCTTAGATAGAACAGAAAGAAGCAAGCCATTGGACACATTGGACAGAGTTTTCATCTACCTGCTTGCTGACTGTGGGTGCAGTTCCCTTAGGCTCCTGCTCCCTTAATTTCCTGTCAAAATGGATGGCAACTGAGAAGTATGATCCAAAATAAGCCTTCTTTCTGTATCCTTTCTTCTCTGCTCCCTTGTTACAACAGCGAGTAACCATAACATATAAATATTAATACTGAGAGCTGAGACTGCTGCTGTAATAAGCCTGGTGCTGTAGTTTTCAACATTTGGATCTGGTTCTCATGGGGAAGAATGTTGAAGAATTTGGAGCTTTGATCTAGAAAGGCCCTAAAAACTGTAAGCGGAACTTAAATAGACTTTCTGTTGGGATCACGGAAGATAAGAATCTTGAGAGAAAGGTGGACAGCAGAGACCTAATGACTAAGGTTTAGGAAAGGAATGACTCTCCCAGCAACTAGTTCAGGGGAAGAGTTTGTGGTATTCTTTTTTTCTTAATTTTATTTTTATTTTATTAATTTATTCTTGTTATATCTCAATGGTTATCCCATCCCTTGTATCCTCCCATTCTTCTCTCCCTCCCAGTTTCCCCTTATTCCTCTCCCCTATGACTGTTCCTGAGGGGGATTACCTCCCCCTGTAAATGTTCATAGGGTATCAAGTCTGTTCTCGGTGACCTGCTGTCCTTCCTCTGAGTGCCACCAGGTCTCCCCCTCCAGGGGACATAGTCAAATGTGAGGCACCAGAGTACGTGAAAAAGTCATATCCCACTCTCCACTCAAGTGTGGAGACTGTTCTGACCATTGGCTAGATCTGGGTAGGGTCTTACAAAGCACCTGGCTCTGATCTGGCCATGCTCTGAGATTTTAAGAGACACCAAATGCATAAACAGTAAACCAATTGCTTTTGTAGTGTAGGGAACTTCAATAAAACATTGCATCCAGCACGGCTACTGCTCACTTTTCTTATTCAAGTCTACAATTAAAAAGAATAAATATACTTTTAAAATGTGAACTTTAGCAAGGAGTTGTATGAACAGCTTTAAAGTTGTAGACAAGATTTGAGAAAACAAAACATCTCTAATTTGTTAAAGAGAAACATTATTCTCCTTATTAAGACAATAGGACAAGGGGTAATATCTCATCTTTCAGAGTTTGTAACTTGTGACAACACATAGGTATTTCAAAGAAGAAACCTAAATAGAGAATGCTGCCAATGGCGTTACCTGTTGGAAAACAAGTCAAATCTAGAAAAATACCTTGGTCAACAATTTTGCAGATTCATCTGTCAAAGCATACAGAGCTGCTACAGCTGTGGTCCAAGGAAAATAGACTACATCTCAAGTTGGCAAAATAACTTGGAATAAACATTTGTTCCATTTAGAATGGGAATGCTGATTCTTATAAGTTGGAAATATGTAAGTTGTTATTGATTTTGTAGGATCTTATTGTTGAGAGATGCTTTGACTCTCTGAACAGACTCGGACATTGGATGTTTAAGTGATTTGGAACTGTTCAAGACTATGGGGACATTTGATGTTGAAATGAATACATTTTATATTAAGAGATCATCTGAAAACAAAAACAACAACAACAACAACAAAGAGATGGCCTGGCCTTATGAGGATAATAGGTTATGGCTTAAAGGTGGTATGTGTCATGTTGAGTGTCTTGTTGTCAAGAGGTAGAGCTGTGATGCTTAATATAGATAGTCAATATGACAAGATACAGAATAACCTATGATACATTTCTGTACTTATCAATGAGAGATTTATCTATGTTAAGTTAATTGAGCTTTGAAGGCTTGTATTCCCTCTATGCCGTAATATTTTGTGGGTTGGAGTACTGGACTGAATGGAAAGGGAAGGTCTGCTGAGTTCTAGCCTCATATCATCCTCAGCTTCCTAACATAACCAATTGCCTCAAGTTCTTGCTCCCATGATTCCCACCACAATATACCACATTCTTGACCTGTGAGTAAAAGCAACTCTCTTCCTTAAGTTTCTTCTTGTCATGTTTTTTGCTGCATCAATAGGAAAAGTAGCTATTAGGCTATTAAACACTTACTTAGGTAATAAAACTCCATAATCATATCATTGCCATCATGATAAGAAATCTTATGTATAATTACATTTCAAGTTTCATCTAGTCCCCATGTTTTAGTCCCCTTTAGTCTTAGAATGCTTCAAAATAACATATAAAAGAGTTAGAGGATTTCTACACCTCAAAATATTAATAGTGTTTTCTGTGCCCTTATTTTTAAATTTTATTAATTTGGCTACTTTACATATATGAGTGTTTTGTCTGCATGCATTTCTGTGCAGACCTGGTACTGGCATAGATCAGAAGATGGCATTCAATCACCTGGGGCTGGAGTTAAAAATGATTGTGAGCTACCATATGAGTTCTGGCAATTCAATCTGTGTCCTGTACAACAGCATCAAGTGCTCTGCACCCCTGAGCCAAATCTCTAAATCGTGTGCTCCTTATTTTTAATATGCTTCCCTCTTCTATGTATTTGAAACCAACATCCTTTAGGCCAAACACTGCTGCATTTTTCTTAGTTAATCCCTTGGCAGTATTTTCAGTTAAATTAAGATTACCATTTATCTGGGATTGTTTTGCTGTCTTACTTAACAGCTTTTAGTTACATTTTGGCATTTGTACCAAAGATTATAAATATAAATGTACTGCCTGATTTTTAGCAAACATAGTCTATAGTTACTTCAATTTTCATTATAAATTACCATGTCATTTTACCTATAAAGAGACATTAAATAATAATTCTTAGTTTATTCTTTTTAAATTGAAAAAATTAAATAATTATTATGTGTAATCTGTGAACTTGACATATGTTTCAACTAAAGAATAGTTCAGTTGAACTAAGTAAGCATGCATATATGCTAGCTCTGTATTATTCTTCAAATCATGCAAAATACCTTGATAATTTACATTCTAGAGACAGATAAAATATTAATTTAGACGTATAAATGCCTTTTGTCATGGTTATGATGTATTATCTATTTGCATATAAGTAAACAAAATTAGATAAAACATTTGAGACTATAATTTTTAAAATTTGAAAAACAGACATAAATATGATTTATGAGCAAAGGAGATACTACATCATGTTTGTGTAATATATTGACCTTGGAGTAGTAGACTGTATCCCAGATATGTGATGCCCACACTATGGCAATCCCATGCAGCTGGAGAATTGCAATCTATAGAATGAGCAAAAGTAGACAAAAGGTGTGGCCTTGCTGGACAAAGATGATGTCAGATGTCTCTGTGGAGTCCTTAAGAATATGAGTAAGGAATGGGTTCCTTAAAATGTCTAAAGTAAGGCCACTGGCTGTATTACACAGCTTGGTTACTTAGTCGAATACAATAAAAAATACTTAGAAAGTCATAGTTCAGAAATTCATGCATTAAATACCTGCATCTCAGATCTGAGTGTGATAATACTTTCTTAAGGTACTGACTTTGTTAAAGAAGATTGCAGTGGGGTCTGTATGTTTGGTTTCCTTTGTACTTTTGTCAGCCTTATAATCAAATTCTGATTCTGATTGTCAATTGTCATCCCTGCTATCCGTGTTAGCCACATTAGGCTTTTCTTTCTCTGCTAAGCTGCCAACTGAAAAGTTTAGTGCATTTATATTTATTTAGCATATTGTTTTTAAAATTGGTAAGTATGCTTTTTTAGGTGTTTATAATAATTTATATATTTATATAATATAGTATAAACTGCTAACACAATAGTGTTAGTAATCATATCTCTTGTTATTTTGTTTTGTACTATAAGCTTTCAAAATTACATGGTGTATCCACTACCATTATAATAGTGGTATATTCTGAACTTGGTTCTGTACTTGATTTTTATCACTGTGTTTTGAACTTCAATTCTTTATTTCTAACTGGCATCCCTCTCTTTAGTAAATAAGCCATTTTTGCTTTTCTAGCAAGATAAATGTAGTGGTGATGAACAATGAACTCTGTTGGCTTCATTTTATCTAGAAAAGCCTTTATCCATTCTTCATTTGTAAAGGACAGCTATTCTGGTTTAACATTCACATTTGTCACCTATCTTTCTTCAGGTTTTTAATACAGCATCCTTTCCTCTCCTTTACTGTGAGGGTTCTGTAGAGAAAAATGCTGCTTGCCTTAGTATGACTCTGTTGTGTATGATTGGAAGTTTTCATTGTCACTGCAGAAGGATCCTCAGTTTGTTTTTAAGTATGATGTATATTGTTTATGTCTCAGTGTAGCCTTTGTTTAAATGATGGGATATTCCTATATCTGCATATCTGTATTTTCCAAATATTTGAAAGTGTTTTTCTGTTATTTATTTTTACTTTTTATATCTCTGTGAAGATTTTTTTTAACCAGGGGAAAAGAAACAAACAAAAATAAACAAGAGCC
>CAJRSG010011345.1:0-11755 GCA_907169655.1 Acomys percivali
TGCCCTGTTCTTGTCTGCATGTCCCTTCCTTGTACCTCTCAGAAGGGTCTTCAGTCCTTTCATCTCTACTAATTTAGGATAATAATCCCCAGGTACCCAGACAGGTTGTCTGATCTGCATCTGGTGGCTTCTATTACTTTCAAGGCCTGCCCAGGTAGAAATATATCTGTCGATCGCATACTAGCAGTTCTGTTCAAATGCACTTCATCTCAGCACTGTGTCTTCATAAAGTTATGTTTCTTTTCAGTGAGTATTGCCTTTCTTGTCTAAGTCTAGTCCATGGCAATAGACCCTTCATCATCGTTTGTAAATTAGTGGCTCTGCAGACGAAAGGAAGCTGGAATTTGCCTGACACCTGAGGACAAATGGGATTTCTAGAGCAGGGAGGTGACTTGACTTTCCACAGGCATGGAACATTGTTTGAAGTGAGTAAGGCTGTCATGGGTAAGAAAATGAACAGTAGTCTGGTGAAAGCAGACTCATGTCATGCTGGGGAGAGCAGAGAGGAGGATAAGAGCAGGAGGTAAAAGGTCCCACCACACACCTTGTGTACTTGAGGCAGAGTATGGCTCTGGCTGCTGGTTTTGTGAAGTAGAACTGTGGCACTGAGGGCCAGAGGGGTCTGACCTGTGATGGGTGAGAGACTCATCTTGGGACACTGGCTCTTTTGGTTCTGTTTATAGACATTCACAGGATCACAGGGTCTGTGTGCTTATTTGTCTCTGGTGCTAAGACTTATCCTTAAACGACTATGAAGATGCCTGTCCCACTCTCTTTGGGAGGTAGTGACACCATTTGAGCGAGGCTGTGTAACAGATGCACTTGAGAAACACATGCAGCTCACAGAGTTCTGTGTAAATTGAAAATACAAGAAGCAGATCCTGATAAATAAGTGAAGTGAGAAGGACCCAGGAAATTACAAGGACAATCTGGGCCTCTGACCACAGCTATGGGTTTTTGTGAAAGATGTTTAGCCCATGTTCAGCCTGAGGGGATCATAGGATGTTCATGTAATGAATGAGAGGTAGAATGTACATGGAATTCGAAGATGAGTAATAACTGAAGGAGGTCCTACATGGAGATGAATCCTTCCGTCCAGAGGAGCTACAGTCCTTCTCCCCGGCTCTTAGCAATGGAGAAAAATTCAGAATTCTTTTCAGTTATTGGTGAACTTAATATGTGCAATGTCCAGAATTTATGCATGAGATAAACAAGTGTGTGTGTGTTGTTTGTTTGTTTGTTTGTTTTGTTACAGGACCTTTCTATGCATTCTGATATGGAGGAATGTCTTGAGTGGGTATAACAGCTGCCAGGAAAAAACTGTTTGGCCAATCAACTGGGCAGAAGGACAGGAAGTGGAAGTGAGGAATTTCTGGATAACAAGCATGAGGAGGATTGTGGGAAAAAAGAGATGGAGGGAAGATAATCCACCCGGGAATTATCACACTGGAACGGTATTGGTTTATGTGTTGGGTTTAAGGGTATTAAGATTAGAGTAGCTCACATTCTGCCCAGCCTAGTTCTTGCAGATTAAACATAAACCACAGTTTCTGTGTCTGTCCTTTGGGAACTAGCTGGTTAAAGAAAACTAATGGCTTAATAATTTACTGTGTTAAATAATGTAGGAAGAATAAAGGTACATCCACATTCTGGAGCTTGCTTTCTAGATTTGTCTTTTCTCAAAATCCTGGACATCTTCCTTCCTCTGCCTCATAAGAGCCAGAATTAAAGAATGTGTAACCACACTCAGTCTCAATGGTGAGTATATTGGAGGCAATTGCATATAAAGATGCCACCCAATTATTAAACCAATGATTTTCCATCTCACAATGGATCCATATCAAATCTAATCTCCATAAGAAATAATACATTCTATCTTTCTTTAACTTCAAGCCTGTTTTACAGTATATTTCTAAATGCCTTTATTGTGCCATAAGTCTAGTAATCTTAGATGCAGTATGATTTTTTACTAAGATAAGGCAATTTTCTATGTAGGTTGTATTAATTTAAACGTATATAATACAGTTTGTAAACTTTCTCTTGGTTAGACCTACATCTTCAAATTCTGAAATTTATGAATCCTTACATCCATTTAATATGGCCTTAATATGTTATTTTTTGGCAAATTAAAGAGAAATAAAGGAAATGTATGAAAACTTCCAACCAAACATTGAGGCACTATTTGAGTTCTTATTAGTTGTTTCTTTGGAGACTAATGAGAAACAGTACGGGTAAAATTTGCAATAGATCAAAATGATTCTGCCTGTTTTATGCAGCATTTTCTTTTTAGAAATTGAATGATAAAATTTTGGTTTGTAAAATTGCCTATGATATAATTGTATTTGAATCCTCAGTTTAGCATAAAGTATCAAGAAGGAAGATGTTACAAGAACATAAATACCAGCTGCCTTCAGTAACAGCCAAATGCAGAAGAAATGGTGCAGAGGCAAGTTATTTAGGTATCAGCAGTTAGTGTTTTGCTGATGGAACAAAAAAGCAATGTCAGTATAAAAGGGAAATTGTGAGATAATATAACCATGGGGCTTTCTTCAAAACAACAACATCATGGTATTTGTAGACTGGGACATGGAAGCCAAAAGTAATATCTCAGTGGAGACAATAGTGAATCTGGCAGTGATTAGCTTGTTTCCTCTTGGCTCTAGGCAACTACATTGCTTACCCAGGACAAGAAATACTTTCAGGTGGGGAACCTCACAGATTCTGGCCGTGACTGCAAACACACGTGCCAATTTTTTTTTTTTAATGAGCTATCCCAGGCAAAGAAAAGAGAGGAAAAGGTGAAGAGGAATTTTACCTGACAGCTGTGTTTATCCATCCTTTAAAATTCCAATCTGCCGCTGTTAGGTATATAGCAGGTTACTGCAGCAGCTCAACTGGGTTTGGAGAGAAAAACATAATATGCTGGGAAAACAGAACACCCAAATTCAGGAAAGGAAAATCTTGTAGGAGGTCATGGTTTCTGCATCACTTCAACGGCAAGAAGAAGGGATTGTGTTAGTTGTGATTCTTGAATTGCACTCTTCCATTTCCCCAGGGACAGGGAAAATCTGCTCATTTAAACACAGAGTGGAATCTGGAAGGTGAAATTTCAATGTAAACTTTCCTGGGACATTCCATTCTGAAGGGGAAAGAAGAGATGTCTTTTTCACAGGTAAACGAATATGTGTGGGACAAGTTGATTGTCTTTACAAAAATACTTCATTGTCAGACCTTCTGAACCTTCACTATGTTGACGCTAATTTTCAGTACTTTTCTCATTTGATTCTCATTATTAACTCTCTAAAACTTATGTCACCGGTGTGCTTAAAGCACCTCATTTGCAAATCTTTTTTCAAGGACAACTTCTACGAAATAAAAAAGTAATCTGTAATAATTATAAATTTTCATATCAAAGTTTAATATAGGCACTCAATTTTTACAGAGAGTGAGAAGGGTCATTATTTAAGAGTGAATAGAAGCCAATATATTATGAATATATCATCTGAGGGCCTCTGTTGGTAATTCTCATACTTCCTATTGATTGCAACTTTAATAGCATCCCTCATGGTGAGGTGATCATGTCATTTGATCCCTACAAGGGTCCCCACACACAAGCTCAGTGCTGCTGGCCTATTGCTTCATTGCAGAGAAGACAGAAAAGTCTTTTTCTCAGAATATAATTTAGTTTTAAAATGCATATTAGTTATTTATAACAGAACAAGTTCTATAGTTAACTTACCTTTCCTTGTGTCAAACATAGAATTTATTCAATGGCCATGAGGTGATACAGTTAATTTTATTTTCAGGGTCTACTGACTTTCAAGGATGTGGCCATAAATTTTTCCAAGGAGGAGTGGGAATGTCTGGACTCTGCCCAGAGGGCTTTGTACAGAGATGTCATGCTGGACAACTACAATAACCTGGTTTCTGTGGGTGAGAATAGTTTTTTCCATGCTTGTTACTTCATCTCAGAGATGTCTAAAGCTTTTACTAGCTGATATAATGACTTGACGTTCACTGCTTAGTTTATCTCATAAGTTGTTACAGGTATTGATTACTGTCTTATATATAGCTAACTTCTTACATCCCTTCACCTCGTGTTTACATTTAGCCTAATAATAATTCAACCTTTCATAACTTTTGTGCTGGTAGCCAGTAGCTCTTATATGTGAATCCACATTGAATCCCATAGTTATCATGTTTTTACTATTATTTTACTTAAATTTATCATTTCAATGTCATTTTAAAGAAAGTTAAATACAGAATTTTAAAATATTGAGTTATGAAGAGCCTAAAATGTATTGAGAGGAATTGAGAACTAGTAAGTCATTCGTGTATACTTTCTTCTTTTCTATCTTCCCTATTTGGCACAATCCTGTGCTAGTACACAGCTACATAGAATGGTGTGTCTGTATTTCTTTTTGAATTCACAGGCATTTCTGTTGCAAAAGCAGAGGTATTAACGTGTCTTGAACAACACAAAGAACCCTGGATTGATGATAAAGAGGAGATTGAAGAAAAAGAACCAGGTAAGATGAAATAAAATGACACAGCATGTGAGGACTCTAAACCAAGGATCATTCTAGACATTAAGACTGTTTAGACAACGTCTTCAGCCTAAGAAATTATTTTAGACCAAAGTACGAAATGTATAGTACAGCGTGGATCTTATATGATCTTTAACTTTTTTACCTTATTAGTGTTGATCTGAAATGCATTATATTATAGACATTTGACAACTAGTAGATTGTTTTTTGTTCTAATTACTGAAAATAGAGAAAATATTTTTGTTTTACATGAATGATTAATTATTTGGTGGTTTCCATTACTTATGCCTTTAAATGGATTTTATATCGTATTATTTGCACTTAGTTTTTCTCTCTTTCACATATTCCAAACTAGCAGGTCTTTCCTCATTAACTCAATGTCATGATCTCTCTCTCTCTCTCTCTCTCTCTCTATATATATATATATATATATATATATATATATATATATGTGTGTGTGTGTGTGTGTGTGTATGTGTGTGTGTGTGTGTGTATATATATATATATATATATATATATATATATATATATCATACATACACAGAGAGGAGGGAGAGAGATAGATAGAAAGAGAGAGAGAAGAAAGAATAGAAGCTAAAATGAATTTAAACATGGAATTGGGTTTGTGCTAGTAACTTCTCCCGAAGATTTGGCATAACATATGATTAATATATCCAATGTTTATATATATATACCCTTATTTTCTGCTCTCCATATATCTAGTACCACAAATGGGTTCTTGCTTGGTTGACAATTTGTACCTATTTCCCCTTCTCAAAGCAGGATTTGACTAATATGTGTCAAGAGGAATTTCTTTTCTGGTCGAATATATTTTTTCCGTTGTAAGCCTTTTGTATGTTACAATGTATCTCTCTGTTTAGGTTTGAGAAAATTTCTTTTTCAATTTTGTTAAAAATATATTATGGTCTTAGAGCTTGTCATCTTCTTTTTTTGTCTATACATAATATACTTATACTTTGGTTTTGTCTTTTCCTCATGTCCTTGATTTGTTGCATGTTTTGGGTAAGGAACTTTTTTCATTTTAATATTTTCTTTGACACATATATCTATTTCTTCAATTGTGTCTTCTGTGCCTGAGATTATTTACTCCATCACTCATATTTTGTTGGTGATGCTTACCTCTCCATTTTCTGTTATAATTTTAAGTTTCCCAATTCCATTTTTTTCATCAGTTTGTGTTTTCTTTATTTAGCCTATTTTCCTTTTCAGGTCTTGAACCATTTTATTAATATCCTTCACCTGTTTTATCATGTTTTCCTATATTTCTTGTATGGGTTTATTTATACCTTTTTGAAAGGATTCTATTGTATTCATAAACATAAATTTAAGGCCATTTTCCTGAGTTTCAGTTGTGTTTGTGTGTCCAGGGCATGTTTTATTAGGGTAGTTGGAATGTGTTGGTGCCATATTGCCATAGGTTTGCTGCCCTTTAGCCATCTGGTTGTTCCTTGCTTTGGCTGATTGTTCCTGGATATCTCTTGGCTTCTAGAGCATGCAGGAAGAGCCATTGGTCCTATGCTGGGATCTGGATCTCCTCCAATAGCCTGTATCGTTTCACATCAAGCTGTGTCCCAGTTGGACCTATAGTCAGGTGATTGGGATAAGGGTCTGACATGTGTGGTTCTCAGATCTGGCAGGTCTCTTCAAGATGGCTATTAGTACTGTGAAAAATAGGCTGGTGTGTTTCTCAGAATTCCAGGAGTATTCAGAAGGCCAGAGCACAGAACTGTTTCTTCTTGCAACTTGGATACCATTGTTTCTCTAGGGGACATGAGAGATTGCTGGCATTTTGGGGTAGGCTGCACTGAGCAGCCAACTGCGTGCTCTGCACTCACTGAGCTCCTGATTCTCAGACTCTATGCTTGCTGGAGGCCTCCATTTTGGAACGATACCCTGTCTACTCCTATTGTCCAGCAGATATTAACATTAAGAAAATTAGAACTGCAGTCCAGACGCCCAAACCATGTCCCTGGTTCCCAGAAAATGTTTTTTCTAGCTGCAGCCATGTGTTTTTGTAACCCAGGTTTGGGTAGGCTGGAAGGTACTGGGTGAATAAAACCTGGGATGGTGTGCCTCTTGAACCTGGGTATCAGCCATATGGGGCTTGGTTGATGTGACCATAGTCCCTAGGATGCCTCCTCTTATCCAGGAAATACAAGCAATGCTGTTTCAGAGTCCACAACTTGGCTACACACTTGGTCCACTCTCTCTCTCTGTTCCTGCTTCTCACACACCAGGCATGCCTTGTAGCAACATCTTTGAGTGCTACTTTTTAAATATTTGTCAAAAATAGTTCTTCTATTCTATTTATCTTTTGTTCCCTTCTAGTTGAGAAACTACTCCACATTTCTCCCGTTATATTACATTTCATCTGCAGTCTGGATTTTCTAAAGAATAGTGTTCATAAAAATGAAACAATATACAATGATAAAAAAGAAGAACACATACAGAGGAATTTTTATGTACTTGTAAGTACACATATCCATATATCTGCACACACACAAACACACACACACACACAACCCAAACATGAAGACATAGAAGCAAATTCTAAGTAAAACATGTTTTTAACATGAGAATGAGTGTAGGGACCATAGAATATTACCTGAGTGATGCTTGAGGGAAGAAGCAATGGTAAATGTAATGAATTTTCACTTCAACACAAATTCATTTTAAGTTATGCTTGACTGTACAAATGTCAGGTCTGGAACTTCATATTTTAATTTAAAATAAAGATATATATATATATATAGTACTGTAGATTCAAATTTCATTTTAGGGACATAAAGATGTTTAACTTGTTAAGAATTCGTTGGTTTCTAAAGATCTTATCAGTCTTAGTGAATATTCCTTAATGTTTTTGAAAAATTTGAAACCCTTTTTTTTCATGTACTGGGCATGGATTTTACATGATACACTAAAATTTTTATCATGTTATCTCATGTGTTCTTATTAATATTCTCTTTGATTTTAAAATCATTGAAAAATCTTGCATTCAGAGGAAAAACTGAAATAAGTTCTGTAGTTGCTCATTCGGTCATTAATTTGTTCATGTATTTAGGATAATGATTGGTGTCCATATTGTTAATTGAGTGTCACAGGGAAAAGTATGTATCTATTCATGTGTGATAATTACAACAATTTTGTTTGGCATTATCTGTTCAGATTAATACTTTATTTTCGTTTTTTTTTTTTTGTTTTGTTTTGTTTTTGTTTGTTTGTTTGATGCAAAGGCATAAGGTTTACTGCTGATGCGTGTCAGGGGGCCTTGACACTCACTCGGGAGGGAGGCAGGAGGCGCACCACGAGTCACTGTTACAGATTTTTAAACAATTTATTCGTATTTCATCTCGATTGTTAGCCCTTCCCCTGTTTCCTCGCATTCTTCCCTCCCTCCCACTTCCCCCCTTCTCCCCTCCCCTATGTCTGTGATTGAGGGAGACCCCCTCCCCCTGTATATGCCCTTAGGATATCGAGTCTCTTATTGGTAACTTGCTATCCCTCCTTTGAGTGCCGTCAGGCCTCCCCATCCAGAGGACATTGTCAGAAAAGGAGCACCAGAATTTTTGTGAGAGTCAGATCTCACTCTCCACTCAACGGTGGAGAATATCATGTTTGTTGGCTAGGTCTTGGTAGGGGTTCGATGTTTACTGCCTATATTCTCCTTGGCTAGTGCTTTAGTTAGAGGAGGATCCGAGGACTCGCATCTGCCTGTCATAAAGTTCTTCTTGTAGGTTTTCAGGACCCTGTGGGTCCTACTATTTCCACATTCTTCCATGCTACTCTCGCCTAAAGTCTCAATAGGAAGACTTCTCCTCTGACCCACTTTCCTGGTAAGTAAAATTTTTCATGGTACCTATCCCTTGGACTAGTGTTTTGATCTAAGTGAGTATATACCGTTTGTCTCTTTTTGCTTCTGGGCGAACTCACTCATTATGATAATTTCTAGATCAATCCATTTGTCCACAAATTTCTGGAATTCCTTGTTTTTAATAGATGAGTAGTATTCCATAGTGTGAATGTACCACAGTTTCTTCGTCCTTTCTTCTACTGAGGGACACTTAGGCTGTTTCCATGTTCTGGCTATTATGTATAAAGCAGCTATGAACATGGTTGAGCATATGTCCCTGTTGTATGGTAGGGCATTTTCTGGGCATATTCTCAGGAGTGGGCTAGCTGGGTCGTGAGGAAGCCCTATTCCCATTTTTCTGAGAAAGTGCCAGATAGATTTCCATAATGGTTGTACTAGGTTGCATTCCCACCCTCAATGAAGGAGTGTTCCTCTTTCCCCACATCCTCGCCAGCATGTGGTGTCGCTTGAGTTTTTTATCTTAGCCATTCTTATTGGTGTAAGATGGAATCACAGTGTCGTTTTGATTTGCATTTCTCTGATGACTAAAGAGGACGAGCATTTCTCTAACTGTTTCTTGGCCATTTGATATTCTTCTGTTGAGAATTCTCTGTTAAGTTCCAAGCCCCATTTCGCAATTGGGTTGTTTGGTTTTGTGGTGTTTAATTTCTTGAGTTCTTTATATATTTTGAATATTAATCCTTTGTCAGATGTAGAGTTGGTGAAGATCTTTTCCCAGTCTGTAGGCTGTCGCTTTGTTCCCTTAACAATGTCTCTAGCCTTACAGAAGCTTCTCAGCCTCATGAGGTCCCATTTATTAATTGCTGACATTAAGGCCTGGGCTGTTGATGTACAGTTCAGGAATTGGTTTCCTGTGCCTATGTGTCGCAGGCTCTTCCCCACTTTTTCCTCTAACTGAATTAATGTCTCCTGTTTTAAGTTGCGGTCTTTAATCCACTTGGACTTGAGTTTTGTGCATGGTGACAAATAAGGGTCTAATTGCATTTTTCTACAGGTAGACATCCAGTTAGACCAGCACCATTTGTTGAAGATGCTATCATTTTTCCATTGAATAGATTTGGCTTCTTTGTCAAAAATCAAGTGAGCAAATGTGTGTGGATTCATCTCTGGGTCTTCGATTCGATTCAATTGACCTACCAACCTATTGCTTTTCCAGTACCATGCTGTTTTAATTACTGTTGCTCTATAGTACAGCTTGAGATCAGGTATGGAGATTCCTCCAGAGGATCTTTTATTGTAATGGATTGTTTTTACTATTCAGGGTTTTTTGTTTCTCCATATGAATTTGAGAATTGATCTTTCAATATCTTCAAAATACTTTGTAGGTATCTTGATAGGGATTGTGTTGAATCTGTAAGTTCCTTTTGGTAAGATGGCTATTTTTACTATGTTGATTCTTCCAATCCATGAACAAGATAAGTCCCTCCATCTTCTGTTGTCATCTTCAATTTCTTTCTTCAGAGGTTTGAAGTTTTTTTTCGAATAAGTCCTTCATTTGCTTGGTTAGAGTTACTACTAGATATTTCATATTGTTTGTGGCTATCGTGAAGGGAGTAGTTTTCCTAATTTCTTCCTCTGCCTGTTTGTCTTTTGTATACAGGAAAGCTACTAACTATTTTGAGTTTATTTTGTATCCTGCCAATTTGCTGAAGGTGTTTATCAGCTGTAGGAGTTCTTTGGTGGAATTCGGGGGGTCACTTATATACACTATCATATCATCTGCAAATAGGGATAATTTGACTGCTTCCTTTCACAATTGGACCCTGTTGATCTCCTTTTGATGTCTAATTGCTTTGGCTAGAACTTCAAGAACTATATTGACGAGATATGGGGAAAGTGGGCAGCCTTGTGTAGTTCCCGATTTTGAGGGATTTCCTTGAGTATCTCTCCATTTATTTTAATGTTGGCTGTTGATTTGCTGTATAGAGCCTTTATTATGTTTAGATAAGTGACTTGTACTCCTGATCTCTCCAGAACTTTAAACATGAATGGGTGTTGGATTTTGTCAAATGCTTTTTCTTCATTTAAGGAGATGATCATGAGGTTTTTCTCTTTCAGTTTGTTTATATGATGGATTACATTGATGGATTTCTGTATGTAAAACCATCACTGCAAGCCTGGAATGAATCCTACCTGGTCATGGTGAAGGATTATTTAATATGCTGTTGTATTCGCTTTGCGAGTATTTTGTTGAGTATTTTTGCATCAATGTTCATAAGAGGTATTAGTCTGAAATTCTCTTTTTTTGTTGGGTCTTTCTGAGGTTTAGGTATCAATGTGACTGTGGCCTCATAGAAGGAATTTGGGAATGTTCCATCCATTTCTCTCTTTCGGTATAGCTTGAATAGTATCGGTATTAGCTCTTCTTTGTAGGACTGGTAGAATTCTGCGCTGAAAACATCTGGCCCTGGGCTTTTTTTTTTTGTTGGGAGACTATCAATGGTTGCTTCTATTTCTATAGGCGAAATAGGGCTATATAATTTGTATATCTGGTCTTGGTTCTATTTTGGTTAATGGAATCGGTCGAGAAATTTGTCCATTTCCTTTAAATTTTCAAATTTTGTGGCATAAATGCCTTTGAAGTAGCATCTTACGATTCTTTGTTTTTCATCGGTGTCTGTTGTTATGTCTCCCTTTTCATTTCTGATTTTGATAATTTGGATAGTGTTTCTCTGTCTTTTAGTTAGATTGGCTAACGGTTTGTCTATCTTGTTAATTTTCTCAAAGAACCAGCTCTTGATTTTGTTGATTCTTTGGAATGTTCTCTTTGATTCTAATTTAATGATTTCAGCCTGAGTTCGATTATTTCTAGGCGTCTACTCCTCTTGGGTGTTTCTGCTTCTTTTTTTTCTAGACCTTCCAGATATGTTGTTAAGTTGTTTATGTGGGATGATTCCATTTTCTTTTTAAAGGCACTTAGTGCTATGAATTTTCCTCTTAGCACTGCTTTCAATGTGTCCCACAAATTTGGGTATGTTGTTCCCTCATTTTCATTGATTTCAGGAACTCTTTTATTTCTTCCCTTATTTCTTCCGTGACTCATGTGTCATTAAGGAGAAAGTTGTTTAGTTTCCACGTCTTAGTATGTTTTTTGTTATTTCTGTAGTTGTTGACTTCCAGCCTTAGACCATGGTGATCTGATAAGATACAAGGTATTATTTCAATCCTCTTGTATCTGTTGAGGTTTTCTTCGTGACCAACTATGTGATCAATTTTAGAGAACGTTCCATGGGGTGCTGAGAAAAAGATATACTCTTTTGCGGTTGGGTGGAAAGTTCTGTAGATATGTGTTGGATCATTTTGATTCATGCCATTG
>CAJRSG010011350.1:0-13472 GCA_907169655.1 Acomys percivali
TTAAGGGAGGAGGGCTCCCCTTTCTGAGAACTAGGGGAGGGAGAGAGGGAGTGAGTATGGGACCAAGAGGCCACTAGGGAGGGGCTTACAATCAGGATGTAAAGTGAACAAATAAAAAAACCCTTCCTGCAGATCTGGAGGGGTGTGGGGGATGGGGAGGCTGCACAAACTGTTGGGCCAACTGAGTATACAATGCATGCAGAGAACCTAGACACACCTGTTCAGATCTAGCCAATAGACAGCTCATTCTCCAGGATTTGGGAGTGAGGAGCCAGGGCTGCCTCTATCATGAACTCTGGTGTCTCCATACCCACCCACCCATTCATTAACTTCCCCTTGGTTGAGAGGCCCTGGGGTCACACAGAGGAAAGGGGATGCAAGCTACCTGGATAATACCTGATAGGTTGTAGTCATATGGTGAGGGAGGAAGGCCCCGTTCTGTCAGAGGTCTAGGGGAGGGGAATAGGACAGAAGAGGGAGGGTGGGAAAGGGAGAATAAAAGAGAGGGGATAACAATTGGGGTGTAATATGAATAAATTATAATAAAGTTTTAAAAGAGACTATCCATAACTTATTTTGCAAGATAAAATGAGTACAATTGTATCCTAAGGCACTAACCCTTTATAGGAGCTGCGGAGAACAGAGCTGTGGCAGTGAGTGGACTCTCTGTAGTAGAAGAAATGTTATATAGGCCCCTAGCGGGTGTTCCCATTGTGTTCCTTCCATCCCTTTGGGTCCCTTGTCTTTAATCATCCTCCCATTTTATACTTCAGGGTGAAAGTGAGGGTGGCACACAGGGACTCACTAGACCAAAGAAATATAATCTGCGCTAGATGTAAAATCCACCATGGGACTAATTTCTATGAACACAATTAATAGCCTAAAATAAAAAGAAAGAAAATAGCATCAGAGATATTTAAAGCCACAGTTGCGATCATAAACAAATTGTGTGTTATGGGAGAGGTCTATAAAACAGTTAACTGTATGACATTTTTACCTTCCCTACAGGTCAAGGTCTTTGTCTCTAAAAATAGAAACCCAGGTGCTCTATTTATTTTGTTACCTTAATGCTATTTGGTACTAACTTCCCAAATAATGTATCCCTGAAGCAAACAGTTTTGGTCAAATGGATCACAAGGCTCAACTTCAATGTTTTTACGGATTAAAAAGGAGATGCGCTTTGGCTGCAGGCAGTGTTTTACAGGAGCAGCCTTCAGTTGAACCATCCATTGTTTTCTCTCATGTGTTCTTTATCAGTGGTGTCTGGACGAAGGGCAGGATTTTTGCTAAAGCTCTCCCCAGTTCCATTTGCCTCGAACAGATGCTGTGAAACTGCTCCCAGTCCCACAGCTGGATGTGTGTGCCTTGCTGATTTGCTTCTGTTATCAGAGTTGCTCCCTGTTATCTCAGTAGGACCTGTCCATGATTCTGCAGGATAAACAAAAACAGTTCTTACCAATGAAATACATATCTCTCTGCAAAAGCCATCGTGAAGGGTTGTTTTTCAGTCTTTCTGATAGGCGATGAATGTTAGGTAGCTTTCCTCTGACTTGTTTTAACATGTAAGACAGTTATTCAAATCTCACTTTAACTCAAATCTAAGTGGATTGGCTCAGCAGGGACCAGGATATGGGGAATATTTCTACTATAGGGATTATTTAAGTTACCTATGGAAAGTTCAACAACATTCCTGCAGACTGGTTTGGCTTTGGTGACTTTTATTTAGAAATGTGAAAATATCACTTTCCCTCCTCTTTAGTGATGTTAGCGTACGGATTTCTTTCCACATGCATTAACTCAAGAACTGCTTGGGACACTAGTGGACAAGTATTATCCCTGTTTTGAGAATGTGGAAATTAGAGAGATGTCCCAAAATACAGAGATGAAAATAAGCCTGAAATGATTGTGTTATAGAAATACCTCTACCATGAAAGGAGGTATCAGCTGAAATCATCCGCTGACTTGAATAACATAACAGATCAATAGTAGTTCCTTTACTTTCTTTGAGATAGCTTATTTTGCTTATAACAGGTCTCTCACATCTGCTCTTACTTAGTTTGTTTTAGCTTATATTGTTACTTTAAAAATATCTCCGAACTGTAACTGTTCTATGTTTAAAGAGAAATTGAGGTAGTTATACGAGGGAACTGGAATGGTTTGCTACAGAGTAGAAATGTTTATAGTGGTGTCTTTTTTTAAAAGTCTTGAATTTTAAGTTAAAATATTTTTCTTCCAATTAATATATGCATCACATATAATACTATATACCATACACAAAGAAGTGTTACTCTAATTTTCAGTATAATTTTTATAACTTCCAAATATACTTACAGATGAACAACATAGTTCTGCTGCTGCTAAAGAAATTCAAGTTCTTTTTCTACCTAGCTGCATCAAGAGTTGTCTTGGAGGGTAGGGTGTAATGAACACTCAGAACCAGAAAGAAGTCTACAAGCTATTTTCCATAGGAAGTACTATTGTGTATCTTATTTAACAAAAATGATGCAAAAATATATTTTGCCTTTTGACTATCACTCAGGGCAAGAGGGAAGCAAGCTGTGCTGTTATTGATTCTCTCTAAAATGGTAATAAAATGCACGTAATGGAAATGAGTCTTCCTGCTATTTTTTATTTGTCACAAAGCACTTATTACAGGAGATTCAAAATAATTCCTTGTGGTTTACAACAAAGGCCATCCTATTCTGTTTGAAAATCAGGTAATATCTGTGGGAAATAAAACTACAGCATCCTAGTGCCTGTCACCGGAAAGCTGATTTCCTACTGCATATTATTCTTTGGTAGATAGATGCAGAAGCAAACAAAAGAGATGTGGGCTATCCTGCCTCAGAGATTAAATACACACACACACACAGACACAAAGACACACGCACATACAGACACACACACCACACACATACATATATACGCAGACACACACACACACCACACACAAAGACACACAGACACACACAATACACACACACAGAATTGTGCACATGGACATACATATGTTCAGTGCCACACACATATTAATAAGGATGGAATACCCTCCCTAACAAAATTGTGTAGTAGAACTGTGTAAGTCTCTGGCAAAAGATAGACACATAGGTTTCTCTTGTGTATCTCTATTCAGTGACTGGGATAGAGAAAAAAAAAGCATTAAATGACAATCGGCTAGATAGTACACCAGAACAAATGCTCAGGCACTTCAGAAATGTAGGAGAAGGACTGAGGTGTTAAGTATCCCCCTAGGTTTTTACTCTCCCTGACTATAAAAGAAACTTTGAATAATATGAAGTATTTAAGTTGCATCTCAGTTGTCCAAATGGAATGGTACTTCTGGAAGTGTACATAGAATTGAGTGCAAAAAAAATGTGATTCTGGAGTAATGTATATGATTTGCTAGTGAAAAGACTTTTATCTCATCATATTCCTAAACATCACATGACTTTTTTAATCAGTTAAGAATCTTTGGTCTTGTCAATGGTGAAGTAGTGTCACAAATACTCTCAGAGCTACATATTTGAAGAAGAGAGATATTATGAAACTCAGGGGAGGCCCTTTGCTGTGTTTATAACTTACATTCCTTATATCTTCATTTTCTTGATGTGTATCCTCACAAGATCATGTACATTTCACTTAGTGTTTCGGCCTTATAGATGAAAAAGACTAAGACTTTTGGTCTTGATTTTATATCTGTGTGGAAATGGATAATTCAATTGCTTACATATACAGAAATATCTTGTTTCCTATTATTTATAGGAAATACTGATAGAATCTTGTTGAGCTTGTACCGGACACTTTTGAGAAAATGCAGTTAGGCAGGTTCTCATGTTCCAGAGTTTGCAGATAATTTGAGCACACCTTTAGGGAAAGAATGGTTACTCTATAGGGTGTTAGATTACTTTGGAAACCACCAAAATGGAAATCATGGTCCTTCAGGCAAAGTCTTTATAATTTCACAATTCAATGATGGTAGATACTTGCAATATTTCATTTATTGTAATCATGTATTTAGCTCCAGTCTTTGATTATACACATCTTGAATCTCACATGTGTTTCTAAATTATGAAGACTTGAGTTAAGTTGAAGCTTCATTTTTAAATACTGGTAGGTAAGTAAAATAAGAATTCTATATTATATGGAATTACATAACATAATTTCATGGGGTATAATTTGTTCACAGAACCTGGGAGAATTCATGGGCAAAGGTCTCTTTACATTTTTTTTTAATTTGACCCTTTTTATTTTAGTGAGACATAGCAGAGTGCAATAGCTATAGAAAACAAACCAGTAGTTAAGCGGGAAAGTTCAATACATCATCATGAAACTGCATGTCAATCAACCAAAATAAATACTAAGTTTTCCATATTTGCCAAATTCCATTTTCCGTGCCAAAGGAGGAATAATTAACGTTTCTGGACAAATTGAAAACATAGTTTAATTTTCAATGCTTAATTTGTTCAAAAAATTGAAAATCTAAACAGATCCCTAAGTTTGTAGATAAAAACCGTGCAGATATTTTTCAGTCTTCAGGGAAGACATACATGACCTCTAAGCAGTGCATTTTTTTTGTTTTTTGTTTTTTGTTTTTTGTTTTTTGTTTTTTTGAGACAGGGTTTCTCTGTGTAGCCTTGGCTGTCCTCGACCCGCTTTGTAGACCAGGCTGGCCTTGAACTCACAGCGATCCGCCTGCCTCTGCCTCCCGAGTGCTGGGATTATAGGCCTGCACCACCACATGCGCCTCAAGCAGTGCATTTTTAACCTGCCCTTTGTTTAGACATTTGTCGTTCCTCTGGATACATGGACCAGCCAATGAAGCCACCTCATTGTTACTTCACATAGCTGGCCAGATCTCCTCAGTAAGTATAAAATTTGTCCTAAAAATAGAAGTCTAAATAAAAAAATGAAGTTATCTAGGTTTGTATATAGATGATAACTAATTCCTATCTCATGCCAACTAGTGATGTTACTGAGATAAACAGTAATAGAGACACCTGTTGGGTTTACTTCATCAATATGCTTTAGCTGTACTGTAGCATTGATTTAACTTCTGTAGTCCTAGCCATAACCTTTTAGAAGCCATAAAACCAAACCGGGATAACGCTTTTTATTAAAATTCTGAAAAGAAACCATGAAGTTTCCTTAAACAAGCAATTATTAATTTAGAATGAAAATTCTAAAACATAAACAGTATAAATAATTATACACAGAATTTTCTCACCCATGTGTAAGCTACAAAGATTAATAAGAAATATTTGCATGAAAATTGATGCTGAGCATTAAAGGAAGAGTATTCAGATGAGGTTGAGTGTGTTTAGAGTGGTGTCTTTGCAGCAAATATTCATATTGTCTGATTCATTTTTTTCCCATTATTTAATAGCATTTCTATTTAAGTTACATTATAAGGTTCTGGAAGGAAATAATTAGATTCTTTTCATTTTAACATAGTTTCAGAGACTATTACATGCATTTAATTATTGCATACATAAAAGACCACCTCTTCTTCACCAGACAAGGCATCAGCATAAAGACCTGAATACACTATAAATGGAAATCCAGTTCTCAGAGCCTGCTGACCTGGCACTCAGCCACTAAAATCAAAGGAGAGGAAGAGGTGTTGACTTGTGGTGTGCATATGTACATGACATCTGAGTCAGGTGTTTCTTAATCATGCCTTCAGGGGTAATTATGAGGTCAAATTACATTTGATGAGCAGTTGTAGGCTCTTCTGTAACTTATGTGGGGTCTTCAATAGAAAATGGCTTATTTTACTCAACAGAAATGTAGAAAAGCTGAATTGCTGAATTCATTATCGCAGCCACTTTTTGGTTCTTCTTTATTGTAAAGCTCTGATAGTTAGTTGATGGTGCTCGGAATATAATGTTACTTCACCATTAGCTGAAATTACTATTCAAGGAGTGTCATTAAGCAGAATTATGGGGGAAAATGAAAATTGTTGCAGAGAGCTTTTTCTAAAATGGTTTTATAGTTTCTCTAGTAGGAAATCATATCTAAACATGTCAGTATTCTAATTTTAGCCCTAATATTTCTAAAGTGGGACTCAAACAATATAAAAACATAGTTATAATTTAAGCCATTTTGGACATGGTATCTATGAAAAGAAAGATTAATTTACAATCTTGTTCACATTCCCATGCAAGTAATGCCAAGAAAAGCAAAAAATAATAAAAACGTTGGCAATTTATATTTTTGGTAAAGCAGCCAAAACTCTTTAAACTGTTAAAACAGCAAGGTGGCCTTTAAAAGGCATGTATGTTCTTACTGTTTCTATTACAAGTTCTTTTTCTGTTCCTAAAATACACTTTATTATATATCTTATAAACCATAATATTTTTATACTTTATAATATATAAACATTTTAAACCCATAGTTCAATAATATATCATGATATAACTTTGCAAACTTTGCCAACAACGTCATGTTCCTGGCATGTGGACATTTTCAATGTGAGAGGTGACGAATGGCCAGGAACTCACTTATCTAAAATAAACAAGCAATGTTCCTAACTGTTTTCTTGGACTCAGGCAGAGTTACAAGATAACATATCTGAAATAGTTCTAAAGGGTAGTGTGAAGAGACCATATTAGGAGCTGAGAGCACAAATGATAAGTGTAGGGCATTTGGGGCTGTTAAATAGGATATATTCTTTTAACACCATTAAGACAGATGTTAGTGCAAAACTCTGACATATACTATTAAAATTTAAAATACTCAAAGATTTCATTATACTTACTAGGTAGATGAAAAGAATTAAGATTACTTATTTTTAAATGCTCTCAGTAAATTGACTGCCTTGAAAAGATGACAGGTGCTAATACAAAAATTATCAGAGAGAAGCTGCACCTTTTATATTTTAAAATCAAATATTCATTTTTAAGGAGTCAGCAATAATGTTTCAAGTCAAATCATTCAGAGGATGTTCTTTTCATTGCTAATTTTTGTAATTATCACTTATTCCTTTGACATGTATTTTTTTTTCTTAGCTGTAGTTTAACTTATGAAAGAATTAAGCCATGTCTCTTTCCTTCAAGATTGCAAGAAATTAAAAGAAGGCACCCAACAGTGCAATGCAGATGCATCTATGGTGTGCATAAAACACAATGATAATCCAGGGAAAATTACAGGGCAAGAAGCTGAGCCTTCAGTGTTGATTCATAAAATGAATTCATCAAAGCTTCTCTGTACTCTTCGTACTGTTTATACTTTGGTGGTAGAAGTATTATCCTGTACTTGCAAATTCCTTTGCGTCATCCAAGACCAATACATTTCATGGTTATAGTTCTCGGAATGCCTCAGAACAGAGCAGTGTCCTCAACTAATGTCCTGTTCAAGCATGTGAAACTTAACTTCCATGTGGCTATGTACAGACCCCAAAGCATATGATAAAAGGGCACCCTGGCTCTTATAATATATAATAAGGTAGCTGGAAATACAGAACCTGGGAAGGGAGGGTTGCTTTCAAATCAATTTGGCATTTGACTCCTCTCACTTTATATAATATTCTTTAGTTTCTTACAAAGACATTTGGGAGATTTAACTGCATCTCGCTCCTTTCCAACTGTTATTGTTATAAGAACAGGATGAGTTAATAAATGTGAAGTCCTAAGAGGCAAGCCTTTGCCACAGGGCCATCCAGGCCTTCCATTAGCTAATTAATTGGCATCTATTGTGTATTAACAATAATTAACTATACCCTACTGCTAAGGTTCTAGGACTGAATCACCAAAATATTTCAGGGTACAAATAAGATAAAATGCTCTCATACAATTAGCTTGAATGGCAGAAAAGGGAACAATTAAGATGAATTCTGAACTCATCAACATTTTTGTCTCCTTCATAGAGGTTTCCGCATTCCTAATGGGTACAGTTAAGGGAATCTTTTCATTAGCATATGCATTCCCATTCTTATTTTTCCCACTATGTCACTTTTCCTACCTGCCAATCTCTATTTCTCATTTGCATAGACTATTTCCATATCAACCACCATCTTTCCATGGATACTAGACAACTGCCCAAAAAAATGATTCAGCTCATCAAATACACGCACACACACACACACACACACACACACACACACACACACACACACATGCACACACACACACAGACTTACACAGACATAACACACTACAGTTGTTCTAAGCAAGACATGCAAATGTAAAGATATATAACTGGATTTGAGTTTTACCTTGGGAATAACCATCATCCAATCATTTGTCAATAGTTTTAAGTGCATCTTCCCACTGAATATCACACAGACGTAATTATGCTATCTTTATAAAGGACAACGTGTGGCAGGCAGCACTGTGCATTCTGAGAGTGAAAAAAACCGTGCAGATATCACAGCAGGTGAAGAGATTTTGATATCCCCATGGCTCAAAGTTGATACACTGACTTAGAAATTACTTGAACAGGGTGACTGCCTGCCACACATTTATTTACTCCCACCATTGTGAACCGTGCCTTGTAATTAATCACATTCTGCACTAGCAGTGAGTGAGTCTGCTCCCCATGATGCAGAGAACAGTTACTTGCCTCTCTCTCACTGGGTGTTCCTGCAACCCTGTTGTGATTTTGTTTCCAGAAAGACTTCTGTCCCTGCTGTTTGGGGAAATGTATCTATAATGTCTTGATCCAAGAATTTCATATTCAACAGATGGTATTCTTGGCTGTGTATTCAGTGTAGTTCCTCTGGGCAGAGCTGAGTGCTTAATATTGCTTGTTCTCTGCCAATCATCTCTTAGTGTACAAGTAAATCCTGATCAAATATGTATTATTCTTGTGCTTTTACTTGGAACAGGTGGACATTCTGGTCTTCATGTAGCATGAACTGTAAAGAAATTAAGTAAGTTAATGTAATGGTCTGTTTTTAGGAGAGGAACCTAACAGTGTATATTTATATGCCTGAGTAAATATAAATATATCTAAAGATGGCAGAGAAAATGCAATGCTTCCACAGATACCAACACTTTTTTCTGAAAATGAAAATGTCTCTATATTGTTTTTTCTGTGCCCTTCACATAACATACATGTTTCTCCAAACCTAAATGAAATTTTATAAGGAAGAGCAATGCTTTCATAATAATGCATCTGTGTGTGTGTGTGTGTGTGTGTGTGCATGTGTGTAAGAGGCAAGGGTGGAGGGATGGTTGTTTGCTGAGAAGCACGCAAAGACATACAAAACCAGCCCAGCTGCAGAGACAGACCTCTTAAGAATTATTTAATGGAGAGCAATACCTAAGAAATCTTTGGAAAAATACATGCCAAAATTAGACTTTACAAGAAATGTTAAGTTTTCCTTTTTAACTTAAGGTAAATAAAAGCAACTTTCCTCTGTTCTCATTTTACACAAGTCTGGAATTAAAAGGAAACTGGAGAAAGAAAATAGTAGCAAGAATTCAGTTCATGTCAACCAGGAAGTCCATTGTCCTGAGTTTATGCTCTTCATCTAACAAGGCTCTCCATGGCTAAACACAGAGGTTCTACATTTCCAAACAAAGCGAAGCTCAGAGAGAATTGTGTAGCAGAGTCAAAGCCTTTGGCTTTCCAAGGTTTCCTTACCAGGCAAAATGGACTAGTTTTCTTTTTCAACTTTGTTCATTACCTCCTGGCATTCTTTTAAGATCATCTTCCTGTTAGGCAGTAAATCTGTCATCCACAGGTTAGACGTGGTCATTTATAGACAAAAGCCTGGAATATCCGCATGCAGAGGGGAAGACAATGAAAAAGAATGTCCACATGTGCAGGACGTCACCATGTGATTTTTTGTCTTTGTCATCATTTTTATCAGTTGCTAAGTTAAGACACACATTTAACACACGTCATCAATTGTTTTCACAGGCAACCTATTGCAAGCACCCCCTACTTGTGTTATAAATTCCCAGGGATAAAGCTTAATGTGCATAACTTTTAAATAATTTCATGTATAAGTATATTACTGCAGTGGAATTAAATTTGTCCTTAGCAATGAATTGATCATATAGTTTCCAAACTTTAAATAGCTACTTGCAATCTCTTCTTGAGCATCACACGTAGGGTTCCATTTTAGTTGATGTTTAAAATGTCCTTAAGATAGTCATGTCAGAAATGTTAGTGTCATTTACTACTAAAGGTATGAAAAAGATATCAAATATGTACACGTGATCCATGGACTATATAAGTTTTAATATAATATGTAATAAAGAGCAAGAACACTGACCCAGAACACATGACACTCAGCAAAGTATTACTGAGCTCCATATTTATAGTTACTTAATTTCCATTTAAAAAATGGTTCTAGTGTTTGGAGTTTTCTTTTAACTATTTCATCATCACAAAATGAACTGAGGAGGAATTAGATAAAGTGAAGATTGTAACAGTAATTCCTGTTATGACTCAGTAAATCACAGGTTGTAACACTGATACAACTGACGTCTCTGATGAGGTCAAGCACATGGAGACTCTGTTCACTCCCAGCCCCACCACTGAGAATCAAGCATACTGAAGATGGGTGAGAGCTCCTAGAGACACTGAGTTCTCTTCTTTAACCCTGCTGGAACATTTGCACCATCACGGGATGCCTCATTTGATTGTGAAGCTTAAGAACAAAATGTCTAAAAATTTGGCTAATACACAAACAAAAGTGAAGTTAGGTTTTTCACTTTTTAAAAGGATAGAACAAAATCTGAATGCTCTACATAACTAGTGAGGCCAAGGGACACAATTGTGAAAACAGTCCCTTTTTAGGTGCTATAAAATAAAGACAAAAAAAGAACATAATTTTTAAAAATATCAAAATTTACAATAATCAGATTATTGTTCATTTCATCTTATGAAAAGACAACACTTAAAGAAGCACAAAATCGAATTCTAGCAGTTATAATTCATTGTCAATTTCTTGCTTTTCAGAGGTTCTTTTGAAACAAGGAAAGAGCCTCAGTTCTTTGCCAAACCACCTTTAGGGGTTTTTTGGTGGGGAAAGAGATAATCTCTGAATTTTAGTATACAAGGAAAGATTTGAGTTTCCCTATGCGTTATCGCACATGTTTTGCGTTTGTTGCTATTCTTCCAGCACACCCCTCCATAGCACACTACCCTGGCTGTTGCTCCTTCATCCCACCCAATTGCCTGCATTCTGTTTTTATGTTCCCTGCTCTATTGTCCTTCTCCTTCCTATAATCTGCATAGGACAGAACAGGAGTATTTGTGTGACTCTGAGCTAACTCCCACTGTTTAATGCAATAATCCTCAGTTTCACCCATACTCCTGTATATTCCAGCACTTTTAAAATCAGCTTCCTTGTTTCTAAAACATTAGGAAGTGTCTGAATTATAGGAAATATTGAACATCTAAATATTATGTCATATTTATATAATTCAAAATCAAATCTGCTTCATCATTGGGGGAAAATAAACACAATGTACAATCTTCTGTCTATGTGATGAAATGTCTTTCTCATGTATGCTGGCCTCTTGGTTGTCAGACCTTGCAGCTATTATGCTAGTTAGTTTACCTATTTTAAAAAATGGCTGATGTTTGGTCTCCTGTATGAATTCTGGAGCTGTCAAAGCCAGTTCCTTAAGTTTGACATAAAAAGTTTTCTATTTTCCATCTTCCACAATTAGTTTTTAACTTGAAGTAAGAAGAAAAGAAAGACAAAATCTTTTTAACAATATTTGTTTTATATTAAAGAGATTACTTACAAGAGTATTACATTGTTCTGACTTTCTTTTTAAAAATAAGTTAGGTAATGAGAAAAATGAACCTTGATAATGTTCTTCAGATAAACTCACATAATCTCAGCTATCTTGGCCAAAAATCATGTAAAAGAACCTAAAACAATAATGGTGTAATATTAAGAGAAATATAAAATAAAAATCATTTTAAAGGTGTGTCACTGAGATGCTTGGCAAAGCTAGAGCAACAGGCTTTGTTATTAAAAGAAATTTAATAGCTATATTTTGAAAATAGCATATAATCCATCCGAGTTCATTATTTTTCTATTTATGAGATATAATGACTGGTCATAAGAACAAAAATGTGCAAAATAACTGATTATTCATCATTGGGTATAGAAACAAGAAATAAAATATTGTTAACTTTGGAAGTATATACATAAAATATTAAGTTCTAGGAAGCTTTTTTGGTTATAACTCCTACATGATTCTTGGTTATTAAAATGTCTACACTAGAAAAGCATCACCAATGAGTATTTGGTCTCCTCTATGCTTCCTGGAAACTGTATCATGGCTTCTTATTTTAGTAGCGGACATTCTTTTAGGGATTTGCTTCTTTACTCAAAAATTACTGCAGCGTCTGCATAAATTATAATGCCCAGTATGGTACCACTTCTGAGACTTGCGACAGGCTTATTCTTCATTTCACAATGAGCTTTCTGTGGCTTCATTTCTGTGAATGAAATTAGTTATAGGTATTTGGGGGTTTTGTTTTTGTTTTTTTATTTTGTTGTTTTTCTTTTTAATACAAAGATAAATGCAATGTGAGCATTTTATTTTTACTAAAGAGTAGTCCTGTTTTAATTGTCACTATCTGTTTATGAAATACTGTACCTCAATAAATTTTAAACAAATGAAATGATTATACACCTAGTGACATTGTCAAAGTACTCATAGAATTTTGTAGGTTCTCTTAACCACAAGCAAAAAATATGTCATATGTCTTAGATAATCAACAAATCCTGATGTGTCATGATATTAATTAACATGGTAGTGTAAAATTGAAATTGATGAAGACTTTTTATTTTTTTTATTTTTTTTATTAGTTTATTATTGTTACATATCAATGGTTATACCATCCCTTGTATCCTCCCATTCTTCCCTCCCTCCCATTTTCCCCTATTCCCCTCCCCTATGACTGTTCCTCAGAGGGATTACCTCCCCCTGTATATGCTCATAGGGTATCAAGTCTCTTCTCGGTGACCTGCTGTCCTTCCTCTGAGTGCCACCAGGTCTCCCCCTCCAGGGGACATAGTCAAATGTGAGGCCCCAGAGTATGTGAGAAAGTCATATCCCACTCTCCACTCAAGTGTGGAGACTGTTCTGTCCATAGGCTAGATCAGGGTAGGGGTTTAAATTTTACCGCCTGTATTGTCTTTGGCTGGTGCCTTAGTTTGAGCGGGACCCCTTGGCCCAAATCTGCCTATCATAATGTTCTACTTGTAGGTTTCTAGGACCCACTGGATCCTTCTACATTGCTATTCTCCCATGGTTCTCTCATCTGGAGTCCCAATAGGATGTCCTCCCCTCTGTCTCTGTTTCCTGGTAAGGGAAGGCTTTCGTGGGACGTGCCCCTTTGGCTAGTATGCAGATATAAGTGAGTATTACCATTTGAGTCTTTCTGCTTCTGGGTTAACTCACTCATTATGATCATTATTTTAATGTATTATAATTTGTTCAGATTACATCTCAATTATTATCCTCTCACTTTTATCTTCCCATTCTCAACTTTCC
>CAJRSG010011360.1:0-14141 GCA_907169655.1 Acomys percivali
AAACTGGTCCAGACAGGCTGATGCCTGAGACTGAAGGGTTTTGTGATATCTTCCCATAGACCTTACCCAGCAGGCTCTAACATATTTGGTAATGGATGTCTTCTGACAGGAAAACATCAAAGGTCTTGTAATTTCTGTACCTTTGTACAGTACATGTGCATCCTTGAATAATAATGCAGAGAGTATGTGAGAGCACATGATGAAATATTGATTGACAAAAACAGAGGAGGAGAGAGGTGGAGCATGATTAAATCCCTTTGTTTCCAAAGGAGGTTAGTAATGGAACTGAGTTGTCTAGAAGTTGCAGGTCATCATCAGAGGTCCATATGCCTGCCTCATCTTTGTTCTTCCTAAGCTCAGACTCTGGCCAATGGAATCTCAGAACATGTGGTCATCACAAGTGTTTACTTCACTGCTATGATATTGCCCATTATTTGTCTCATGTTCCTTCAGGTCAATTTTTACAGTATCCTATTTGCAGACAGAGAAACCATCAGTGTGGATTCATGTCACATAATGAATGTGTGTGTGTGAGGGGGTGGGTGGGTGGGTTGGTGTGTGTGTACACCTAAGCAGACAGCCCAAGGATTTGTGTGCTAGTTTTCATATATGTGAGTGATGAACTAAATTCAAATGTTTTAGTCTTTCCTTCATGCCCTGTGCACTCTCAAGGACGCCCTTCCAAAGACAGAAATGTGTGTCTGATGAGGAGGGAGGCTCCTCCTGTGCTAATAGTCTGAGATCATGAACTACCTAATTATACTAGAAGATTCCACAGGGTTATAAAAACATAAGGTTATATAGAATGTCATCCAACTGTGATGACTGTGTGCAGCATCCATGGCTACAATTGCCAAGACCATTGGAATGTAGCACTGTAGCCTCAACCCACATTTTTTCACATCCTTTTTGTGGTTCTGAGGCCATGCCACCTGTCCAGAAACACAGGTGGACCTCAACTGTTCAGCTTGTCAATGACCCTTCTCTCCAACTGTCCTAGGCCAAGTGCAGCTGTAGGAGTTGGGTCCTGGACCAGTGCAGCCCTCACAGTTCTTATCTCTCACCTGCACAATCATTCCACCACCAATAACTATGACTTGACCTGGATCCATCAGCCCTCTGGAAAGTCCTGCAGTGTATGTGGTTTATAGATATGGTAGGTGGTACAGGTTATAACCTGAAGAACCTCATTTCCACCACGAGAGACACTTTCAAAGGCCAGTACTAACTGCAACTGAACTCTGTGACCACTGAGAAAACAGCCGTGTATTAAAGTGCAAAAGACACAGTGAGGGAACTTCAGTGTGAGCCCAGACACAAAACTCCTTGCAGAGAAACAAGATTAGCTTGGGAGAAGCCTGCACACACAAAGTACAGGGACTTAATTTTATACAGTGTATGGAGAGAGAGAGAGAGAGAGAGAGAGAGAGAGAGAGAGAGAGAGAGGTCACCTACTGTGCTTCCATCCTTTATTTTACCTTTCTTTGGCAGACAGAGACACTAGGGTGTCATTTTGCTGGACAGGCTGACAGAAATTAGGAACTTGTGTGGAGAGAAATACGAATAGTCTGCTAGATGGGACAAATCATATCCTCACCTCTTACTAGAGATTATAGATGAAATGAATTCAGGGCTCATGTGTGTTACAGAAAAACCTTACTCTGAGCCTCTTCACTGAGATTTGCAACCTTAGCCTGAAGCTCCATGCTGCATGCAGGACTGTTTACAATACCTAGAATAGTGAATCAACACAAAATTTCAGTGGGTGCCAAGGAACATATCCTTAATGTATAACTGGATTTGCCACAGAGAAGGAAGTTTGGATTTTGAGTGTCAGAGAATTTGGACGAGCCTAGATGGCATTTTGTTGAATGAAAGCCAAACATCTTTCAGTGTACTTTTCTGTTCTCACTTAGTTCCTGTCCCTGTGATAAATACCAAGAACATAAACAATGTGTGGAGGAAAGGCTTTGTTGCAACTTACACTTTCAGGTATTTGTTCATCACTGAATGAAGTCTGATCATGTGGCAGAGTCCATGGAGAAATGCTGTGTATTGGATTGCTTTAACTTGCTGCCTCACCTAGTTTTCTTTTATAGGCCAGGCTCACTTTTTCCAGAGATTGTACCACTCACAGTGACCTGATTCCTATTATATAAAGTAGCAATAAGAAAATGATCCCTAGATAAGCCCACAGACTAGCCTGATAGAAATTCATCTTCTAGTCAAATGTGAGGCACCAGAGTACGTGAGAAAGTCATATCCCACTCTCCACTCAAGTGTGGAGACTGTTCTGACCATTGGCTAGATCTGGGTAGGGGTTTAAATTTTACTGCCTGTATTGTCCTTGGCTGGAGCCTTAGTTTGAGCAGGACCCCTTGGCCCAAATCTGCCTATCATAATGTTCTACTTGTAGGTTTCTACGACCCACTGGATCCTTCTACATTGCTATTCTCCCATTGTTCTCTCAACTAGAGTCCCAATAGGATGTCCTCCCCTCGGTCCCAGTTTCCTGGTAAGGGAAGGCTTTCATGGGACATGCCCATTGGGCTAGTATGCAGATATAAGTGAGTATATACCATTTGAGTCTTTCTGCTTCTGGGTTAACTCACTCATTATGATCATCTCTAGCTCAATCCATTTGTCCACAAATTTTGGGAATTCCTTGTTTTTAATAGCTGAGTAGTATTCCATAGTGTATATATACCACAGTTTCTTTATCCATTCTTTTACTGAGGGACATTTAGGCTGTTTCTATGTCCCCTGGAGGGGGAGACCTGGTGACACTCAGAGGAATGACAGCAGGTCACTGAGAAGGGACTTGATATCCTATGAGAATATACAGGGGGAGGTAATCCCTCTCAGGAACAGTCATAGTGGAGGGGAATAAGGGGAAAATGGGAGGGAGGGGAGAATGGGAGGATACAAGGGATGGGATAACCATAGAGATGTAACAAGAATAAATTAATTAAAAATAAATAATAAAAAAGTAAAAAAAATAAAATAAAATATAACCTAAATCTAAAAAAAAAAAGAAATTCATCTTCTTATTTATATGAATCATAAATGTCAAAGGTATAAAATCTCTACACTTTCATTCTTCGTGCACATTTTCCTTGATGTGACATTTATAACATCCATCCAATGCCCATCCCAAAACTCATTACCAGAATCCAATTGACTGAATTTTTATTGTTAAACTGAATTTATTGTTAGTAGGACATTATTTCTTTTCATTGTTCCAGTCAAGCAATTACCACACTATTTTTGAATACTGAGACTATTAGGTCATACTTTAATTTCAAACAGCAACATTCTTCTTGAAAGGTCTGCATGATGGTAGGATTATGTGATTTTAGAACAACTGAGGACTCAGTTTGTACATTTAACTTTTGATATTTGTTTTGATTTACAGCGATTAGGATCCCCAAGAAGATCAACATCTGACAATGCTGTGAGGAATGACCTTCATTAGGATAATGAAGTGGGAAGATTTACATAAAAGTGCATAGCACCACTCCCTGTACTGATGATAGTGGACAGCATAAAGTGGAGAGCACTAGCCAAAAACCAAGATGCATCTCTCCTTCCTTCCTCATATGGATGAATTGACCAGACACTTCAATATCCTGACACCATGGCTTTCCATGATGATGATGTGAGCCTCCAACTGTAGCTGAAGTGAGCATTTCCTTCCTTGTTCATTATTTCCAGAGTATTTTACAAAACATACAAGAAAGTAGCTGGCAAATCTGATTCAGGGGCACAGACCTTTAGTATTAGAAGTCAAGAGAATGATAAAAGAAAATCAGATCTCTGAATTGAAGGCCAGCCTGGTTGACAGAGTGAGTGAAGAGAAAGCCAGGGAATCACAGAGTAACTCTGTCTCAAAATGTAAATATACACATAAATAAAAATTAAAAAGTAACCCACCAGAAGCTAATTTCAGGAAGTGTGTCCACTGTAGCTATGAACTGACCACACATTAGATCCACACAGCCTTCTAGGAAATGAAACATTAGCCACAGGTTGCTAATTTCTCATCCCAAAGGCTTAAAAAGTTGAAGTAAAGCATGAGAAAGAAATCACTCTATCCTGTTTCTGACATCTCTGGTGCAGGAGCCTTCAATCTCATGACTCTGAAAGTACAGAGAGGCCATGGCGTCTTAAAAAGCAGGCTTAACAAGTTTCCATGGGACACTAATCACATCACAGGAGATGAAGCACGAAGAGAAATCAGGAACAGTGCAGGAATCAATATGGAGGGCATAAGAGCAGATCCTGAGTAGATCAGGGAAGACTGAGCTAAACACAGAAAAGGAAGAAGGGATTTGGAGAAACAGCTGGTGCAGGAATGGCATCAGCCTTTTACTGTTAAGGAAACTTCCTAGCCTTTATTGTAAGATAATGTTTATACTTTGTTCCCTGGGAGGAAATCTCCACAACACTTTGAAAGCATTGCAGAAAAAGAAATATACCACTAATCTTTAGTTTGATCTAATTAACTCAAATCAAGATGTCATCCAAACTTGTAGTTCAGAGGAAATCAAGATTCTCTCTGGGGTGTTTGCAAAACCTTTATGAATTTTTGTCCATCGGGAGGCTCTCAGAGAACATTTATGTTGGGCTAATATCCATTTATATATAAGAGTATATACCATTCTTGTCTTCCTGGGTTTGGGTTACCTTACTCAGCATGATAATTTCTAGTTCAATCCATTTGCCTGCTAATCTCAAGATTTCCTTGTTTTTGATAGATGAAGAGTATTCCATTGTGTAAATGTACCAGAGGTTTTTTTATCCATTCTTTGTTTGAGGGACATCTAAGTTGTTTCCAGATTCTGGTTATTACAAAAAGCTATTATGAACATAGATAAGCAAATGTCCTTTTTGCACGGAGGAGCATCATTCGGGTACACACGCAGGAGTGGAATAGCTGGGTCTTGAGGTAGCACTATTCCCAATTTTCTGAGAAAGCACCAGATTTATATCCAAAGTAGTTGTACCTGTTTGCACTCCCACCAGCAATGGAGGAGTGTCCCCCTTTAGCCACATGCTAACCAGCATGTGTGGTCCTTTGAGTTTTTTATTTTACCCATTCTAATAGGTGTATGATGGTGTCCATCTGAATGACACACAGTTCAAAGGTGTAATTCTGGGTTTTGTTTATGTAATTGGCAGCACATGCCCAGCTCTCCATATTTATTGAAGGAAAAAAGGAGACACACCTCACAGGTACGGAGGATGTGAAACAGACTGAAAGCAGCAATTCTCTGAGTATTTGAAAAGAATATTCCACATGCAAATTAATCTTCTGGCTCTAGGTTTAAAGGTCTCTCCTGCCTATGGGAGCTCACAGGTCTCTCTCCAGACAAAGTTTGTGTCTCTGGAGAAGGCAGAGCTGTGACTTGGAAGATGAAACTGCTGGGGTTTCTCCTGTGCCTGGTAGCAGCTCTGCAAAGTGAGTGTCCCTAATGGGATCACCAGGGATATACATGGGCTCTTCAGGGACTTATTACTCCAGGTTACTGACAGACAATAACTTTGTCCTCAGGCATTCTCTGTCAGATTCAGCTTAAGGAGTCAGGACCTGCTGTCATTGAGCCCTCACAGTCACTGTTGCTCACCTGCACTGTCTCTGGATTATCCATCACAACTAGTGGTTACTGGTGGTACTGGATCCATCAGCTCCCAGGGAAGGGGCTAGAGTGGATCAGGTGCATAGGTTATGAAGGTTCTACTTACTACAGTCCACCCTTCAAAAGCCGCAGCCTGATCTCCAGAGACACGACCATGAACAAATTCTCTCTCCAGCTGAGCTCTGTGACTACTGAGGACACTGCTGTGTACTACTGTTCCAGAGGCACACAGTGATGTAACCCCAGTGTGAGCTCAGACACAAACATCCTGCACTGGTGCTTAGGACCAGCAGGGGACTCACAGGAACCATTAAGTACAGCTTTAGCTCCAGGAACAGGTACATAAAGAGGATTAACACTCTGAAAATACTGTATTATATCCTGGCATCTCATCCCCTGACACTCCATAGAATGTCCTACAGGTTTTTCCTGTGTCTCAACATTTAGACAGTTTCTGTATGGAAGCCACACTTGGCTGGTGCTCATTTTAGATTAAGCCTCACAGGGATTATTTATTGAGTTGGTGTGTTCAATGTGGTCTATTAAATACTGCTATTGCTTGCCAAGTTATAAGGATTTTTTATCTAGTTTTGAAGATAATTTTCATTGTCATGATTAAGAGAGGGGTTATACTAGTGGCTGCTACTTTTAGAGACCATCAATGGTGTCAAACACCTGGCAATGCTATTAGCCCCTCAACAGGTAACTCTGTGATCACAAATGTCACTGGACTAGTTCATGCCTTTTGCTTCCCTCCAAAAATGTATCTCATCAACATAGAATATTCTTGGAAAATCAAATTGAATAGCACATTCTGACAAGGGCTTGTGCTTTGAAAGCTCTGTGAAGACTAACAGAAGTATGATCAGCATATTGAGCAATAGACAGTTACTTCATTGTTCATTCATATGAGAAAACCATTTTTAAAAATCTACTCCTGATTTTTAACATGAAGAATGAGAAGTAGATTAAGAAGGTAGATTTTAACCTTTAAGATATGTCTTTAGTTTCTCTAAGATTCAATTTACATTTGTACTTACACAAAGTTGTGGCAATGAAGGGTACTTTGTGTAGAACTGAAAAAAAGTGAAAAAGAAAAGTAGTCACACAAAGGCCTAAACAGCATTGTAATTTTTAGATATTAATATTTTCAGAATCAATTTCTTGGGGCATGTGTGCTATAAGAAAACACTTAGTAGTGTATACAAATTACACACACATACACACACACACATGCATGCATGTTCCACTGGGCAGAGATGCAAACTCTTTTTCAATCAACTCTTTCTTTGTATATGACAGTAGAGACTTGGCATGTCCTAGGGAAGGATAGGATGCTCTTGACAGTGTCAGATAGAGAGGCACGCAGACAATGTCTTCATCTCCTTGGAAGCTGGCTATCAGCTCTATTTCTGTCATCAGAGCCCTTGAAATTAATCTTTGTCCAGAACGAATGTTATTCTCATAGTGCTAGGAAGAGATTCAGGGCATTAAATGGCCTAGACCACATGGCTGCAAACAATTAGAGACTTGTATGGCTATTTGGATTTCTGCGTATTTGACACAGGAGTCCTAAGCATCACATAATTAGACACCTGGGTTTGTTTCTACACTTGATTGAGCTGACAGTTATATGTGTTGATGGTACAATCATCTCAAGGATGAGCAATAGCTTAAAAACCACAAAAATTTACAAAAAAAATTTGGACAATAAAGCAGTCATTTTTATTTTTATTTTTCCAAAGACACTTGTCTTTATCCTTTTTATTTTTATTTTTACATAGATATTTACATCAGATTAGAGTAGAAATATATAAAATGTGTGTAGAATAATCTTAAATTTGAAGTCTATTCCAATGTATCAAAATTAAACTTATTTTGTCTCAATATACAAAATTCTATACCAATGAAATAAAAATAACCTTATTTTCTAGTAATAAATAAGACCTTAGGTTGAGGAGTAGTTTCAATAATCTACTTTTTGTCCTATCATCTCTATCTCTATCTATATCCCCCTCCTTTCTTTTCAACCCCTATCTTCATATCTACAAAAGAAAGAAAAAGGAAAAGAGAGACATCCCTGAGTCCAACCAAATTTTCTCTCTGAAAAAGACCAATATTAACTTATAAGCAACTCCCAATGAAAATAAGCTTCTGTAGCCCAAGAGAGCAAACAAAAACTTACCCAACCTCCCCCCCTTTTGGGGAAACAGAGCATTGATCTCTTAGGGTTTCGTCTGGCTGATTTCAGGCAAATAGCACCTTTGTAGGGGCCCAAATGAAATTGGGAAACATGGTTAATCAAATCAGGAGGAGCATTTGTGTTCCAGGTTCTCCAGGTTGAGAAATTCCAGGCTTAATATAAATCCTGAGTGGGACTATCTGAAATGCTCAACCAGTGTGTACAGAAAGCTTTCTTTGAAGCTGTCCTGGGAGCTGTGGTGTTCTGAGGAATAACAGCAACTGAAGCACATGGGGATGGAACATGAAGGATCAGGATGTCAGCACGCATACTGAGAAGAATGAATCTTCTCAGGGCTGATCCAGCTTCAATGTCTTTTGTTGTTGTTGTTCTTGTTGTTGCTGTTGCTGTTGTTGTTGTTAGTGTTGTTGTTTTGTGTGTGTGTGTTCTGTAAACATGTAAATTCCCACAAACATCATACAGTCCTAAAATTATAAATATATGAAGTGTACTTGATTTACAGAACAATTAAAGCTTATTCTCCGATCTTTGTATGAGCAGAAGAAAGACAAATGTTAATTTTCATTCATGCCATATTAAGAATGGCATCTAGCCGGGAGCGGTGGCGCACGCCTTTAATCCCAGCACTCGGGAGGCAGGTGGATCGCGGTGAGTTCAAGGCCAGCCTGGTCTACAAAGCGAGTCCAGGATGGCCAAGGCTTCACAGAGAGACCCTGTCTTGAGAAACCAAAAAAAAATAAATAAATAAATAAGAATGGCATCTAATAAAAAGTCACAGGGATTCTGGGCCCAACAAGAAGCCTTGTCTATGCATGTACATTCATGTCTCAGCCAGTCTAAGAGCTATTCCCATGTAGTGGAATTAGCAATAGAAGTTACCTATTTATTTTGCAGTATGAATTCTTTACATCCTGATTGTAGCACCCTCCCTCATCATCTCCCTATCCGACCCTCCCTGCCTCATCCCCTTTCACACCCTCCTCTAGTCCTTGGAAGGGGGGCCAACCTCCGCTAACATCTGACCTCTGCCTATCAACTCTCCTCTGTACAACCTATGTCCTATCCCTCTGTGACCTGGCAGGGCCACCCTGCCCCGGTAGAAATGATCCATGCTGGAAAGCCATAGACTATATAAGAAATAATCCCTACTTTCCTTATTGTCGAACCCACAAGGAGACTGTGCTGACTAACTACTACATCTGAGCAAAGGGTCTAGGTCCACTTCATACATAGTCGTTGGTTGGTGCATATGTCTCTTTGTTGTAATGTAGTTATCCTTAGTAAGTGGCTAATATCTCTTTATGAGTGAGCATATGCCATGCATGTCTTTCTGGGTCTGGGTTACCTCATTCAGGATGATTGTCTCTAGTTTCATCAATTTGCTGCAAATTTCAAGATTTCCTTGTTTTTGATAGGTGAATAGTATTCCATTGTGTAAATGTACCACAGTTTCTTTATCCATTCTTCTTTTGAGGGACATCTAATTTGTTTCCAAATTCTAGCTAGTATGAATAAAGCTCCTATGAACACAGTAGAGCAGATATCCTAGTTGTATGGTTGACCATCTTTAGGATGTACGCTCAGGAGTGGTATGGCTGAGTTTTGGGGTAGAACTGTTCCCAATTTCCAGAGATAGCACCAGGTTGGAACAAGTTTGCACTCACACTAACAATTGAGGAGTCTTTCCCTGTCTCCACATCCTTACAAGCATGCACTGTCACTTGAATTTTTTATCTTAGACATGAGGAATCCTGACACCTCCTCTTCTAACCAAGCTAACAGCCTATGGACTAAAGGTCTACTGCATTCCCCTGTATGTTTCCAACTAATCTCCCATATAGGCAAGAAGGCGTTGACTCAAAAATCGCCTGTCTACGTAAGAGGGCACCTGCAAGGGGCGCGGGACAAAGTACCGCAAAGGGGTGACCATATATGTCCGCTTTTGAGTCCCTTGAGAAGCCAACCCGATTGCATAGATGTTGGCATTGATTTTCAGGCTCCCATTTTCTCTAAAGGAGTCCCTTTGGAGTCTTATGGGATTCTATTCTGCCTCTCCCCTCAAAAAGGATGCCTTATTTATCACAGGGTATTGAGTCCCTACCTCCCCCCTCTGGTTAATGCCCACCATCTCTGTAAGGACTAACTTGCCTTTTTAATCCCTAAGAAAGGGAGAAATGTGGGGAGCCAAAACCATAGCCGGCAAGCATCTTGAACCTTGGCATAATACATTGAGTGGATGGACCTGGGGAAGGCTGCCTTGTGACCTCTTTCCCTCCTTGCCTCAGGGTACATTCCAGAAGGCTGCCTTGTAACCTCTTGCCCTCCCTCAAGGTACTTTCCTGCTGTTCTCAGTATTCCCGGAATCACAGAGGCCTTCAGAGTACAAGCGGAACAAAGTCTATGCATACCACCGTGTGGTTCCAGATGCCTAACAATCCCACCTAGCCCTGGAACCACAGGGGCCCTCACCCTACCAAACTTCCTGACTTCCTGATATCTTGCCAAACCTCCCACCCTGATCACCCCACTCAGGCTCCTGCTTCAATGGTATATAATTGCCTGTGAAAAAAATAAAACTTTGTCATCTTGATTGGATTCCTTGACTTGCTGTCTGTTCTTCATGTCTTTTGTCCCCCATTCTCTCCCTAGGGTTCTGAGGGTCCCAGTTGATTGTCCGGCGGGTCCAGACAAACCATTCTCATTGTACCAATCCTCACCATTCCTTGAAAATTAGTTATACATATTTTTAGAGATCAATATCATTTGTCAAGGCTTTTGTTAACATATGCAGACACATGCACAAACTCACAGGTACATGCACGAACACACACACAACACACTACCACCTGCAGTATTGTCTTCTGACCCATAGTTTGAGATTATTAATCCTTATGTTTGTGAAATCAATAATGTTATCCCTGAACTAGTAGCTACAAATCAATTCTGAGGTCACTCAGAACCAACTGTTACCACTCACTGGAGAAGCTGTGCATGTGTCAAGAGAAACTGACCTACTGAAGCTGAAAGGAGGAAACCTCAGAGAAACATTTCTAAATTTCTGTGTTTTTAAGATAGTTCCCCTAAGAAACTAAGTTGTCCTCAAGGCACAGAGACATTGAATCGGATCTTGTGCCTAACGGAGCTCAGGTTCCAATAGGAATCTAGGATGTGCTCAACACAAACAGCTACACAGACTTGGAGGACACATGAAGAAAAGGCATTGAGATGTGGCAGTGTCCAGGATTCATCAAACACAGATCAATATTTAAAAGACTTCACTTTGTGATAGAAGGAAGACACTGCTGGTGAACCAGCTGCTCCTCAGAACAATGGAGCAGGAGGTCTTCAATAGTCTATGTCTGTGGGCTTTGATAACCTAAACTAACCCTCAGAGGGTTAGAAACAAGTAGGATAGAGCACCCCTAGTGGCAGGTGCCCTGTAGAACATGCACAGGAAGGATTTCCCTGCTATGTCAAGACCCCACCACTCCACTCACAGTACACAGATTATGCACATAGATATAATGAACAAAGGAAGTCCAATGTGAAAGAAGTGGTGGATGTCCTCTGAGTGCTGACTGCATGGGATAGGTGAGCTGTAAATGCTCTGAACCCACTGACATGGCTACAAAGTCAATCCTCAGGTCTCCTCTCAGGAAAACATTCATAATTACTGTACAAAAGGGTGTGAACTGCTTCCTCACAGGTTGGATTCTCTCGTTGTGGGATAAGTGTAAGTGACCACCACTGACACTAAGAGAAAAAATTTTAAATAGTTCCTTAATTTGTATTTCACATCACTATAAACCGAAAGTGCATCATAAGACTAAACTCCACCCTATAGCTTCTGCATGATATGCACATGCATTGAGGGTGTGATAAATGCTTCTTCCTGCACAGCATGACTGTGGACTCAATTAAGGCCTGCACAATGTGAATAAAAATTCATGTTTTCACAATGTAAATCAAATTTCATGTTTATGTGGAAGTCAAGTCTAGACGGAAACAGAAAATGTTCCTGAATTTTTAGTCAATATTTTTTTCACAAGAAGACTAACAGAGCCAACTAACCAGGACCCAGAGAGTTTATGGTGACTAAGTACCAGCCAAGGATAATACAAAGAATGGATCTAGGCCCCAGCACAGATGTAGCAGATGGGCAGCTCAAGCTTTATGTGGATCCCCTAGGAAGGTAGTGGAAGGCTGGGTCTGACATGGACTCTGCTGCCTGATTTTGATGACATCCTTTAGGGGGGCCACAGGAAAAGAAGGCATCTGTAGTCCTGATGTGATTGATAAACTGGAGAGGGTGGGTATGGGGAGCAGTCTTGTGCCTGGGAATAGGGGAAGATGCATGGGAAAGAGAAAGGGATGTGGGTATATGGAATAGAGGAGAGGAGAGATGGGGATGCCATCAGGATGTAAAATGAAAAAGTAAATGCTTTTAAATACTATTAAAATAAAAAGGTAGCACAAGGCAAATCTCAGTCACCTGAAAGTGAATCTGGAAAGTTGCCCTGTGCTTCCTCTTATCCTCTCAGGACCCTCCCCCAATGCAAAGCAGCCCTCAGCCTCAGGCTGAAAGCCCAGGACTACCTGAGAAGCCCCATGTCCTTCTCACTGGAGCCTCCATCACAGCATGGCCATCCTGTTGCTGCTCCTCTGCCTGGTGACCTTTCCAAGCTGTAAGTGTTTCAGGGCTTCAGGAGAGGGACCTGGGCATGTTACCTATGGGATGCATAACTGATGGTGATGTTCTTGTCCCCAGGTGCCCTGTCCCAGGTGCAGCTGAAGGAGTCAGGACCTGACCTGGTGCAGCCCTCACAGACCCTGTCTCTCACCTGCACTGTCTCTGGGTTCTCATTAACCAGCTATGGTGTACAGTGGGCCTGCCAGCCTCCAGGAAAGGGTCTGTAGAGGGTGGGTGGTATATGGAGTGATAGGAGTATATATTATAATCCAGCTCTCAAATCCCGACTCAGCATCAGGAGAGACATTTCCAAGAGCCAGGTATTTTTACAACTGAACAGTCTGCAGACTAAGGACACAGCCATGTACTACTGTGCCAGATACACAATGAAGGGCCCCCCCTTGTGAGCTTGCACAAAACCTTCTCAACAGGAAAAGTAGGTGGGGCTGATACCCCACAGGGACTCCCTAGAACTAGTAGGAGTCCTTAAAAATAGGAAGTTCAGAACAATGCTGCTTGAACATGAATTTCAATGTTAGGACCTGTGGTTTCCTCTTCAAGATAAGGAAATCCTCTAATCTGGTCGCCACTGTCATATTCTATTAAACTTCTCTTTTCACACAGTAAGAAAAATAGTTTTCCTGAAACCCTCTAATCTATACAATTACTTCATGTTACCAGACAAAGGGAATATATTTTTGTTGTATATATGGCTATATATATATATATATATATATATATATATATATATAATTTATGTATATTTGTATATTGATAAAGATGTGATATATTGATAGATAGGTACATACATACATACATACATATATACATACTTACATTCTCAGATAGATAGATAGATAGATTGATTGATCTACAGATATATTACTTGAATATACTTATTTTACAAAAGAAGTCTGAAAATATGGCATTTGTTGATTATAATTTTGGTTATAAATGTTGGGAAATAATGAGTAAATGGTTATTTATCCTCTTTGTTTTTAATCTTGTGGTAGAATCCCCACAGATTTCTTAAAATACTGTACCATTCCAAGGTAACTCAGAACCTGAAATATCCATTGTTTCCTTATTATAAAAGAAGGGGATCTGAAACAGTGAGTTCAGTTGGTTATCATGTTTGACAGGCTCCATTTTTATACATTTCCATCTTGGTAAAAATTACTTTATATCTCAAAGCCCATAGGTTTCAAAGTTTTGAATCTTCTGCAGTTATGTTGTGCATCATCAGACCATGAAATTCTCACCCACTACTATGTACATCCAGACTGATGTAGCCACCTGATCTGGTTTCATTTCTCATCAGCTCTTCCTATATACAGCTGAGTTCTATTATTTTCATATTTTGTGCTTTTCTTGCTGCTTTTGTTGCCTGCAAATGCTCCCAAAATTACTCCTCTCATACTCTCCATTGCTGCTTTCTGGAAGAGCCTGGTGTCTAATGTATGCGCTAGAGAAGTGTCATTCAGTGCAGCGGTATTGGCTGTAGGATCCATGCTAAAGGAAAAGTGGATTAAGGGAACATTAAAAAGGAAAAAAGAAACTGCTCACCTGATGCTGAGTCTTCTCTGGAAACTCTTGCAGTGACAGCAGT
>CAJRSG010011360.1:51566-94654 GCA_907169655.1 Acomys percivali
TCTCTCTCTCTCTCTCTCTCTCTCTCTCTCTCTCTCTCTCTCTCTCTCTCTCTGCATTTCTCTCTCTTTCTTCATAAGTGTGAGTCTGTCTGTTGTCTCTGTGTATATGTATGTCTTTGTTTGTGTTTGTGTTTGTGTGTGCATATGTGTTTGACATATCTTTTTCTTTCAATCTACATGATAATTTTGAAAAAGTCCCATCACTTGGCCTGGATCTCAGCATTTGGCTAGAATGGCTGGCTAGTGAGTCCCAAGGATCACACTGTCTAAAGGTCCCAGAGGGGGCATTAATTCTTAGCTACCACATCTACCTCTCTTTGTACTTATGGAGCACCAAACTCGGGTCTTTGTTCTTATGTGGTAAGAACTTTAAGCAGAGAATTTTCCACAGCCCATAGATTGATTTAAATATAGGACAAACTCTGACTTGAAAAACTTGCAGAGAATCACACATGACAGAGGGGGTTCTGTGTGGGGACCAGAATCAGATCCTGAGAAAGCAAAGGACCCAGGAGACTGGGAAAACCAAGACTCAGGGCAGAGACTCAGTAAGATTACCTGGCTAGAGAATGTTTGGGGTTCAAGTTACAGCAACAGGGAATCAGGCAATGCCTGTGACCATGAAACTAGATGACTTTCAGTCTCTCCATCATCCTCACACAAACCATATCCATCAGAGCCATCCCTGACTAATGTGGGGCTGGTAATAAAATGTATGTGAGGCTCAGCACTGAGAACTAAGGCCAATGTAGGTAGTGATAATCACTGAGCTTGGGTTAGTGGCTAACAGTTCCTGACCACTCAATGGGTCGCATTCTTTTTCTTCCTCCCTAATTATTTGTTAAGGTTTAGTTTGCATAGTTCCCCCAGATTTAATGAGCACTGTGAATTTCCTTTTACTATATTAATCCCATTTTTTACTCCAGGAACCTAAGGGTCTAACTTGTAAATTGCCCCAGAACATGGTGTAGAAGACCTGTGAGTCATTCTGAGTTGGTTTCTTCATCTGAGGCTCAGAAATACTCAGTTGTGGCACCTAGAACCAGAATAGAGCATTCTTCTCGATGGCATTTTGGATTCACATGGATGGTGTCTCTATATTTCTAGGAGGCACTGGAAGCCAGGGGATGATTATTCAATCAAAGCATGATACACCTGGGACATTGTTTAAGTATTTCAGTTTGTCATGGATTTGTGTGCTCTGTGGTGACAGCACAGGTGTGGCTGAAACACACTGTTGTCCTGTGAGTTATGGAGAAATGAAAAGAAAAAGAGTTCTGTATTCACAGATTCACCATTTAGGCAGAGATCTGAAAGATGTAGGGAGGAACCATGGCTCCGTCTACAAACTGATTCAACCTTCTCTGCCCTGTCAGCCTGTCAGGTCCATCCACCTGTGTAGTGACAATGTTCCTGAGAAAGATATTCCCAGCCACAGCTGCACTGGTGAATTCTGGGTAACTGGGAACTGGTCCAGACAGGCTGATGTGTGACACTGTAGATTTCTGTGACTTCTTTCCATAGAGCTTAACTAACATGTTCTATAATATTTGGTATTGAATGTCTTCTGAAAGACAAACAACAAAATTCTTGTAATTTCTGTACATTTGGAAAGCACATATGCATACTTGGAAAACAATACAGAGAGTACATGAGAGCATGTGATGAAAGGTTGGTTGACTCAAACAAAGGAAGAGAGAGTTGGAGCATGACTAAATCGCTGTGTTTGCAAATGGGAGTTAGTAATGGAACTGAGTTGTCTACAAGTTGCAAGCCCTCATCAGAAGCCCCATATGCCTGCCTTGTCTTTCCCCATCCTAAGCTCAGACCCTGGCCAAAGGAGTCCCAGAATGTGAGTTCATCACAAGTGTATACTTCATTGCTATGCTATTCCCCAATTCTTGTCTCATGCTCCTTCAGGTCACTTATTAAAGTATCCTATTTGCAGACAGAGGAAGCATCATTATGGTGTGATGTCACATTAATATACATATATATGTGTGTGTGTGCATGTGTGTGTGTGTGTGTGTGTGTGTGTGTGTGTGTGTACACCTAAGCAGACAGCCCAAGGATTTGTGTTACTGGTTTTCGGCTCTGTGAGTAATGACCTAAATTGAGAATGATTTTGTTGTTCCCTCATGCCTTGTGCACTCCCAGATAGGCCCATCCAAGGACAGAAACATACATCTAATGAGGAGGTAGGCTCCACCAGTGCAAAAAGTCTGAGATCATGAGCTCCCAAATTATACTAGAAGATTATACAGGGTTTTTAAAACATCAGGTTTTATAGAATGCCATCCACCTGTGAGGACTGTGTGCAACATCCAGGGCTACAATGACCAGAACCATTGGAATGTAGCACTGCAGCCTCAGCCCACATTACTTCACATCCTTTTCTGTGGTTTCATTGTATCCCTGAAGAACACACATGTTTGGAACAGAGTCCTAACATTTTGTGCTCCTGTCCTCTGTAGGTGAGGCTTCAGGAGGGTTAGAGGAGATGGTGACCCTGGGAAGCAGCCACACAGCACTAGTGGTTTCATAGGTTCAAATGACAACGTAATTGCTTTATCTGACTCACACTCAAGTCACACAGGAAAAGTGACAGAAAGAGGTCCTACACTATTTTCAGTGCTATACATTTGTACACAAGCATCCAGAGCCATGAACAAAACACATTTTCATTTCTTTAACCTCCCTCAGTTTCAGGAATTGTGTTGGAGCAAGGCAATAGTGGATAAAGTGATCAATTTCTACATTCCTCTGCTTGAGATTGGGGATTGGAAGAACTTGCCCCATGTTTCTGGCTCAGCGTCTATTGTCAGTTACATAAGTACATCTTAGGTAATTCAAGGAACACTGAATATAGTGTTACTCTTCCTAGAAAAGCATCAGTTTTGTTGACATGGAACTATCTGACAACTCTGCCTTCATAAGTGATCATCTCACCTCCTTAAAGAGAAAAGGAAAAGTCAGAAGTCCCCAAGGAGGTTGGACTGCAAAGGAGTCGCACATGATTCTGAAGCACCTCATGGCCAGATAGCCTCAGTCCATCTGGCTCCATGTGCTCCCACACCTAAGGAGATGTGCTACCTCTGAAGCCCACTTTTCCCTGCCCACCGTGCACCCAGCCAACACTTAATAAGCACTAACATATTTATAGTCACTGCATGGTAATGAGTTATTCCAAGACGGTTCTAGTCACTGGGTGGAGATGAAAATTACTAAAATTAAAGAATGCAAGGGATGGAATGTAGAAGTGCAGAATGACATGGGGAAGCATCAAGAAGTGAGGAAATCAAGGGCTGGAGAAAAGTCTTTCAGAGAACCCCGATTTAATTCAAGGTACCACATGGTACGATATGTAATACAGTTTCAGAGGATCTAGTGTCTTCTGACCTCAGTGGACACACATAGTATACACAAAGATATGCATGCAGGCAAACAACACAAACATGTAAAAATCATTTAAAACAATGTAAGTTACTCTAAAAAGATACTGAGGAAATTTACCAGAAGATTGTGGGATAGGAATTTTTGTTGTCATATAACCAAAATTGTTCCCACTTCCTCGCAGGTGTCTCAGATCCACTGAAGACTTGGCGGAGGCTGCACAGCCTGACTACCAGTGCTCATCATTTCCTACTTCATTATTACAAGTGGGTTACACCATCTGCTGCAAGTCCTTCCTGTGCTGACTTCCATGCTATGATGGGCTATGCCCTCACGTGTAAGAAAAAATAGATCTGCTCTCCATCAAGTTGCATTGCTGGGATATGTCACCACAAGGAAAAGAAGAAACAAACTGTCATCTGAGACCTCTGCTGCTGACCTCTGTGATGGGGAACCAGAGAAATGTGTTACTGTGAGCTACATAGAGAATATTTACTGTGATCCCAGAAATGAAGCACCCATCTCCTGAAGCAGCTCATGTGGATATGCCATTAAACACACACACTCACACACACACACATACACACACACATACACACAAAGAAAGAGAGACAGACAGACAGACAGACAGAAAGAGAGAGACAGAGAGAGAGAGAGAGAGAGAGAGAGAGAGAGAGAGAGAGAGAGAGAGAGAGAGAGAGAGAGAGAGAGAGAGAGAGGAGACCTTTGATTTCTCAGCTGCATCACCAGAGTCGGTACAACCTTGCTTATAACAAATTCCCAACATTGTACCTTTTTCATGCTCAGGAACAGCTTTGTGTCTGGAATTGATTCTCCTGTTACAGAACTAAAGGAATGTGTAAATAATGTCACTAATTTATAAAAAAAAAAAAAAAAAAAAAAAAAAAAAAAAAAAAAAAAAAAAAAAAAAAAAAAAATATCAGCTACTCTTTTTAATTGTTACTGATGAGGGTTAGAGGGCAGGACCATGGACAGGGACGAATCCAGACATGGTTATCCACTCAGCACAACCCAAAGAAGTAAATACTTTGTACACAGATAGGAATGCAGATGGAAAACAAACATTATGAAGTCTCCCCTGATGGGCTGAGACACACTTGCTCTCATAACAACTGAAATTGTCTTCCTAGGCTGTGCATCGCTCCAATCTTCTGGGTTCCCTCAGTTTGAATGCAATTCTGCAAAATGCATAATAGGATCAAGTATGACCCCAGAGAATCCCAAACTACTGAGCAAGAACCCACTAATTTCATTAAGGATAAACAGCACAGGCATTCCCATTTACCTATTGTCACAACAGTGTAACAATGAGATGCCTGAGAATGAGAGCACAGGTGAACACAGGTGTGTAGGGTGAGACTGTGTTTCAGGCACAGAAATGCAATTATTGAAAGAATTGAATATCATAGGCTTTAATCCTGTATGTATGTGACTGAATGGGCAGTGGCCACAGAAGGGAGGGGGCTTGGAGAAAGTTGTGTATGAGTTTATAAATAAGACTTCAGCCTTGATCAGTGTCCAGAATTTTTTTCTTGGAGGTTTTGTAATCTAACACCCATTGTAGATAGAGTTTGAAGTCTCTATCCCTTTAGGTTTTTCTTGTTATTAGTTTTTAAATAATATTTTGAGATTTATTTGAGAAGGTCATTAAATGTTGTCTTAATGTTCCATTGTATAAAGAGAAACCATGACCACAGAAACTCTTATCTTTTAAAGCCGTTAATTGGTGCTTGATTATATTTTCAGAGGTTTAATCGGTTGTGATCATGGCAGGAAGCCTGGCAGTATGTAGACAGAGGCTGTACTTCAGAAGAGTTAGTACTTCCAAATCGAGATTCTCAGGCAAGAGGAAAGTGAGATAGAGTCATTGTGCCTGGCTTGGGCTTTGATGCTTGAAACGCCACCACCAGTGGTACAATTCTACCCACAAGACCTCATGTACTCCAACTAAATCACACTTCCTAAACCTGTTCAAGTGGTAAAAATCTATGATGACTATTTATTTAAAAATTAAGAGCCTGTAGAATCCATTCTTATTTAAACTTCCTCTCACCCAAAGGGTGATACCCATATTACAAGACAAGAAAAGTATTTAATCCATCTTCAAAAGCCTCTGTAATCTATCACAGTTTCAACATTGTATGAATTACTAGGTAATTACCTGAGTTGTCCCCAAGACATTGAATTAGATTTGCCCAGATCTTCTGAGAAGATAAGATTCCAAGAATAACCTAAGATGTGCCCAAAACAAACAGCTACAGAGTATTTGGAGGGCTCTTGAGGAAAAAAAAAACAATAAGATAAGGCTGACTCCAGAATTCATCAGAAACTCATCAGGCTTTAACGGACTCCAATTTGTGGTGGAAGGAAAACACTGTTGGTAAACAAGCAGATATTCAGAATATTGGAGTAGCAGGTTTTTAATGTTCTACTCAATTGGCTTTTAGTAACTTTCAAGAACCTTTAAAGTATTATGAACAAATGACATGAGGCACACATAGTGGTAGGTGTCCATCAGAACTTACAGGGGTTAGCTGTCATCCCAATGTCAGTATCTCTCTCCACCACTGACACACAAAACAAAGATTTTGTACAGAGGAATAAGGGACAAGACATATGGGGTGTCTATTGCAAAAATGAAAAATAAAAATTGGTGGAAGTTCTTGAGTTCTGACTGAACAGCTTAGTTTGGACCCTTCTCTCCCTTCCCTGTTGCTTCACATTGCCAGAGCGTGGAGAAAAGCCCTGCAATCCCTTGTTCTCAAGCCAAGGTTTACTATTCTTCAACCATGGCCTCCTCTCCACTTCTGGCCATAATTTAGGCTTCTCTGTCCTTTTGATGGCTTCAGATAACATAACTCTCATGTCTCATTGCATGATCTTCTTTTTATGCAGTGTTTTGAACAGTTGGCCTTCCCTTCCCTCGCTAATGCAATAATCTTATTAAGCAATCTGGCTTGATAATGTGTTTCAAGTTTTAAAGAGAAAAGGAAAGAGATGTAAAAGTACATAGAGTCAGAAAGACAGATGGCCAGATGGCCCAGATAAGGAGGTAGTCAGACTACTACTTAAATATAGGGTCCTTGAAAGACAGGTGACTACTGTGAGCCAACTTCTATGTCAGCAAGGACAATCTCTTGGATCTCTTCTCAGATAAATATATAAATTCATCATGCTGACCCCCTTCAAAGTCCAGATCCACAGGCCTTCCTGATCTCCTTGTGGAGTTCTTGAGTTCTCTTGGTCCTCCTATCCCCTCATTCTTCCATACCATTCTCAATTCTCCACTAAGACTCCATATGAGAGGCCCAACATGTGTCCTGTTCCTCCAGGTGGGTGGAGTCTCTCAGAGGACATCTATATTGAGCTAACATCCATGAAGCAGTGAGTATATACTATGTGCACCATTCTGAGTCTGGGTTACCTCACTCAGGATGGTTTTCCTTGTCCCATCCACTTGTCTGCAAATTTCAAGGTTTCTTTGATTTTCATAACTGAATATTATTCCATTTTGTAAATATACCACAGTGTCTTTATCCATTCTTTTCTTGAGGGACATCTAGGTTGTTTCTAGATTCCAGTTATGACAAATAAGGCGGCTATGACATAGTTGAACAAATGTCCTTGTATGCTGGAGCATCATTTGAGTATATACTCTTGAGAGGCTTGTGTCTTTTTTTTTATTCTAGGTAATTTATGCAGATTACATCTCAGTTGTTATCCCCTCACGTCAATCTCCCGGTTTCCCCTTTTCTCCTTCCTTAACACTTTTCCTGTTCCCTAGGTCTCTGACAGAAGGGGACTTTCTCCCCCACCATATGATCACAGTCTATCAGGTCTCACCCTGGTAGCCTGAATTCCCTTCCTCTGAGTGCCACCAGGTCTACCCACCAAGGGGAAGTGGTCAACTAGGGCACATCAGGGTTCATGTCAGAGTAGGTCTTGACTCTCCACACAACCTTACAGAATATGCTGTTCATTGGTGGATCTGAATAGGGGTTCTAGGTTTACTGTATGCATTGTCCTTGGTACAATAGTTTGAGCAGTACGCCTGGGTCCAGATCCATCAGCCTTTACTGTCTCCTTATATGTTTCTAGGATCATCTGGATCCTTCTACTTCCCCATTCTCATGGCAGGGACTTAAGGTAGTACTATTCTGAGTTTCTGAGAAAATGTCTGATTGATTTCCAAAGTAGTTGGACTAGTTTGTACTCACACCAGCAATGGAGGAGTGTTCCCTGTTCTCCACATCCTCAGCAGCATCTGCTGTCACTTTCAGTTTTTGTTCTTAGCCATTTTAATGTATTAGATGGAATCTCAGAGTGTTTTGATATGCATTTTCCTGATGACTAAGGATGTTGAGCATTTCCTTAAGGATCTTTGTCCATTCAATATTACACTGTTGAGAATTCTCTGTTTAGCTCTATACTCCATCTTTTAAATTCTGTTATTGGTTTAGTGGTGCTTAACTCCTTGAGTTCTTTATATATTTTGGGTATTAGCACTTTGTTGGATATAGGGTTGGTGAAGATGTTGTCTCGGTCTGTAGACTTTGTTTTGGTCTATTGACAGTGTCCTTTGTTTTACATAAGACTTTCAGTTTCATGAGGTCTCATTTATTAATTGTTGACCTTAGAACCTGAGCTGTTGGTATTCTGTTGAGGAAGTTGTCTCCTGCTCCAATGAATTCACACATACACCCCCGTTTTTCTTCTAGCAGATTTACTGTGTCTGGTTTTATGTTAAGGTCTTTAAACTGCTTGGAGTTTAGTATTGTGCATGGTAATAAATATGCATCTATTTGCATTTTTCTAAACTGTTGCACCAACCAAGAACAATTCATGGACCAAACCTAGATCCCCTGTTCAAATATAGCCAATGAACACCTTATTCTCCAACATTGTTGAGGGAGCAGGGACTGCCTCTAAAATGAACTCTGGTGCTCCAGACTTGATCACTTAATAAAAAGAAAATATATTGAAAAACCATGGAGGGAGAAATTAGAAGGAAATATTCATCTCACCTTTTTGTTAAAAAGAACAGTCTCTACCCAGCTAAATGTCACTGTGGAAGTAGAAATGCTTTAAAAAATGGAGACTATTGAGCTCTGGCCCTGACTAGCTAGATTCCACCCAGCAGGGGATTGGGACAGATACTAGGACTCCCAGGCAGACCCTGGGCAAAAAGCTGTAGTTGTATGGCAGAGTTGGGGATGGAAGGACAGGGAAGAAGGGAGTGTTTGTCAGGAGCTCCACAAGGAGACTATCAAGGCTAGTGGATCTGGACCCAGGTGGGCCCTGCATAAACTCATGCACCAACCAAGGACATTGTCAGCCCAGAACCTAGACACCCTGTGCAGATGAAGCCAATAGACATCTCATTTTTCATGTGGGGAGGAGGGGAAGGAGATCAGGGGACAGCGTATGACATGAACTCTGGTGCCCTTGGTGAAGATTCCCTAAGGGATTCAGAGGAAAGGAATGCAGGGTATCTAGATGAGACCTAATAGGCTGTGGTAATAAGGTAGGGAAAGAGGACCCCACCTGTCAGAGGTCTAGGGGGAGGAAGCAGGTGGAAGATGATAGGTGGGTGGGAATGGGAAAGTAAGAGTGAGGGGAACACAATCAGGGTGTAATGAGAATAAATAGGCATATCTTATCCAGAAGACAGCACCTCACAGCACTCTCTCGCATGCTCCAAGCCTTACATTTATTCCACATCTACCTCAGAATCTTCTGCATTTTAGATGAACATGGATGAAACTGGAAGTCTTTATATCAAACAACATAATGAAGATTGGGAAGAACAAACCGGCTTGTTTCTATCACATGCAGGAAATAGATGGTGTGTGTTAGGGGTTTGGGCTTCTTTTTGTAGGGTTCAAAACTAGAATTGGAATACTAGGAAGGGAAGATTACTTAAGGGAGTAGCAAGTGTGAGCAAGGACAGGGTAATAATCATGATGTGAAAGCAAAGGTGAGGTGTGGTGAGAGAAAGGGGATGAGTAGGAGGGGAACAAGACAACTGGAGAAACAAGACCAAAATCAGACTAAAACTCAACTAAAACTAACAGTTATATTAATTCTATAAATCTGGGGGAAATGAAAGCAAGCCTAACACAAAGGCAGTGATATGTTGTCTGGTGTAAAGATGAAGGATGAGAATGGTGGACAGAATTTGAAGAAATCATGAGGAGAGTTCAGTTGCAAAACAAGTCAGTGTGCGGCAAATAAAAATGTTTCCATTGCAACCACTGAGGGGAAGACCGACAGTAAACAAAGTATGACATATTTACAAGCCAGCTACATTAATATGAGAGAGTTCTCTCAGAAATGAGTAAAATTAACAGTGTCCGCATCAGAACGAAAGAATTCTAATTACCTCCCTGTATTTTCGTGACCAAGTTGAAAAGCCATATCAGGGAAAAATCAAGTCCACTTCAGGCAATAGGAAAGACTGAGCTCTTATACACTGAGCTCCTCACAACACTGTGTGAGGAGATATTTAATTTCAAATTTATATAGGGAGACAGGGCAGTATATATGCACAGCATGGTGTGTGCATGTGCACAAAGGAGAACAAAATAAAGTACGATGGATCCTTAACAATGGAAAACTGCATGCAGAGCAACCATTCTGTTACATCTGTAACTGTCATCAGTCTTTGATGTGTTATATCAGCTCTGAGCACTGCTTCCTCCCCAGGTCCAACAACATAGCCTGCTACAGCAGGAAGACATGCAAATGAGGCTTCTCTGTGCCCATGAAAAACAGTCCTGCCCTGACCCTGCAGCTCTGGCCCAAGAGCTCACCCCTGGATGCCCAGAATCTCCCATTCAGTGATCAGCACTGAGCACAGACCACTCACCATGGACTTAAAAATCAGCTTGGTTTTGTTTGTCTTGATTTTAAAAGGTAATTTATGGAGAAGAGATGCTGTGTCTTGTGTGAACAGCAGAAAGAGAAATATTATGACGATTTTCTAACCAGTATTCTCCATGTTTTCAGGAGTCCTGTGTGAGGTGCAGCTGGTGGAGTCTGGGGGAGGCTTGGTACAGCCTGGAAAGTCTATGAAACTCTCCTGTGCAGCCTCTGGATTCACATTCAGTAGCTATGGAATGGACAGGCTCCAGGCAAGGGGCTGGAATGGGTCGCCTACATTAGTTCTGGTAGTAGTAGCATCTACTACACCGATGCCGTGAAGGGCCGATTCACCATCTCCAGAGACAATGCCAAGAACACCCTGTACCTGGACATGAACAGTCTGAGGTCTGAGGACACAGCCACATATTACTGTGCCAGACACACAGTGAGTGAATGACACTGAGAACTCAGACACAAACCTCCTTGCAGGAAGCTGATGATGAACAGGGGGCACTGAGATCACACAGAGCTCTGAGTGACAGAGAGTTACAGCCTGTTCAGAGTCCTGAAGGACATGGAGGGCTGGATTCTTCTGTGTTTGGCCTGCCTTCCATAGCGATTCTTTCTACAAGTACAGTGTAAAGTAATACTTGAATTGTCCAAATGTTTTCTCAAGTTTCAGTTTTTCATTGTGATATGTGTTTTTATGTTGTTTTTCTCAGTCTCTCTGTATGTCTGTCTCTCTTTCTTTCTCTCTCTCTCTCTCTTTCTATGTGTATGTGAGTCTGTGTGTGTGTGTGTGTGTGTGTTCGCACATGTTGACATATATTCTTCTATCAATCTACATGATAATTTTGAAAAAAAGTTCCATCACATGGCCTGGATCTCAGCCTCTGGCTAGACTAGCTGACGAGTGAGTCCCAAGGATCATACTGTTCAAAGGTCCCATAGGTGGGATTAGTTCTTGGCTACCACACCTACCTTTTTTGTACTTATGAAGGACAAAACTCTGGTCTTTGTTCTTATGTGATAAGAACTTTAAGCACAGAACAGTTTCCAAGCTCATAGATTAATTTAAAATGTAGAACAAACTCTGACTTGAAAAATCTGCAGAGCATCCCAAAGAGCACACGTGATTCTATATGGGGACCAGGATCAGATCCTGAGGAAGCAAAGGACCCTTGAGACTTTGGAATCCAAAACTCAGAGCAGAGACTTGGTAAGATTCCCTGGCTAGGGACTGTTTGGGGTTCAATTTAGAGCCAATAGGGAAATCAGGCAGAGCCGGTGACCATGAAACCAGATGGTATTCAATCTCTCCATCATCTTCACACAAACCATACACAACAGAGCGATCCCTGACCAGCTGTAGCACTGTTATTAAAATGCATATGAGGCTCAGCACTGAGAAGTGAGGCCAAAGTAGGTAGTGATAATGACTGAGCTTAGGTTAGCTACTAACAGCTCCTGACCACTCAATGGGTCGCATTTCTTTTATTCCTCTCTCATTATTTTTTATGGTTTAGTTTCATAGTGCCTCCAGTATTTAAAAAGGACAATGAATTTCCTTTCAGTATATCAATCCCATTTCTTTTTTTATGTTTTTTATTGAAAAATAAAATCATTCATATTACATCTCAATTGCTATCCCATCTCGTGCATCCTCCCATTCCTCCCTCCCTCCCGCTTTCACCCCATTCCCCTTCCCTACGACTGTGACTGAAGGGGACCTCCTCCCCTTGAATATGATGCTAGAATATCAAGTTTCTTCTTGGTAGTCTGCTATCCTTCCTCCGAGTGCCATCGGTCTTCCCCATCAAGGGGACATGGCCAAATGTGGAGCACCAGAGTTCGTGTGAAAGTGAGTTCCCAATCTCCACTTAACTGTGAAGAATATCCTGTCCCGTGGCTAGGTCTGGGTAGGGGTTTGATGATGACTGCACATATTGTCCTTAGTTGGTGCCATAGATCAAGTAGGACCCCAGGGCCCAGATCTGCCCATCATAGTGTTCTTCTTGTAGATTTCTAGGACCCTCTGGATCCATCTATTTCCCTATCTCCTATATTTCTCCCACACTAGGATGTCATCACCACTATCCTATTTCCCTGGTAAATGAAGGCTTTCATGAGACATACCCCTTGGCCTAGTGTCCAGATATATATATATATATATATATATATATATATATATATATATATATATATATATATATATATAAGCGAGTATATACTATATGAGTCTCTCTGCTTCTGGGGTTAGCTCACTCATTATGATCATTTCTAGTTCAATTCATTTGTCCACTGAGGGGGACCTCCTCCACCTGTATATGCTTATAGGGTATCAAGTCTCTTTTTGGTAGCCTTCTATCCTTTCTCTAAGTGCCATCAGATGGAGGAAACAAAATATTCCATGACAAAAACAAATTCAAACAGTATCAAAGTTCTTATAATTTCTGTACAACCTAAAATAGATGTACTTCTTTGCAGAGCAATGCAATGGGAGGAGACTGGGGAAACTGAGAGAACAGGATGAAAGATTGTAACACTGAAGCAAAGGAAGAGAAGAGTCAGATGCTACTAAATCTCTTTGATTCCATAAAGGTACAAGAATAGGACAGAGCTCTCAACAAGATATAGGCTCTTATCATAGACTTCCTCTCCATTTCTTGATTTTGTCACCTCTAAGCTCCTTCAATGGCCACTGGTGACCCAGAATGTGTGTTCATCATGACTGATTACTTCACTGATGTTTCCCAGTGTGACTCTCAGTCCCTCCTGGGCCACTCCTTAGTATCCAATATGAGGACAGGGAAAGAGCATCTACTGTATCTGATGAGCAGGTAATACAGACCATGCCTAGGGCAGTACTGTTATAATGTGTAATTTACTCTTCCTGCTTGGGAATCTTCCCAAGACCTGAGAAAACATCATATTCTGTAAAAAATATCTTTTTGATATAGCACATTATTTTCCTATGGAGGCTCTAAGTTATCCATTTAACAGTTTCTTGGCTATTGGGGGAAATGGGAGTACATGAAAATCAGACACAGCACATTACATCAAGTGCCTGTAATTTTGAAACATGGTGAAAATTCATAGGAAATTCTAAATCATCTATGAATTATCCTTTAGTTTGTATAAGTTTGGAATAAAACCACAACTTACCTGAATTAGCAGTAAAAAGATGGGTAAAAAAATTACATAAGCTTTGTTTAAGATAACTAATGTAACTGTGTTCCACCATAAGGTACAGTTAGTCTTCATTTTGTTGTTGATTTAGTTTTTTACATATTCCCTGTTTGAAAATTCTGGTACTTACTAACATTGATTTTCACTGTGAAGATTCAAGAATAATCCTTTCGGAAATTACTTAAAATGCACAGTCTTGAAAAAGTATTATCCTCTATCTGAGTTGATATCAACCACACTCCTTGTACCAATCCTTATCAATCCTTGAAAATTAGTTCTATAATTTTTAGAGTTCAATATTAATTTCCAAGTCTTTTGTTCACATACACAGGCCCAGACACAGACACATACACAAACTCACAGGCACAAGTGCGAACACACACACACACACCACCTGGACTATTATCTTCTGACCCATAGCCTGAGATTATTAATCCTTATGTTCGGTGGAATCAATAATGTTATCCCTGAACTGGTAGCTATAAATCAATTTTAACTTCCCTCAGACCAAACTGTCACCACCCACTGGAGAAGTTATGCATGTTTCAAGAAATACTGACACTCTGATGCAGAAAGGAGGAAAACTCAGAGAAACATGTCTAAAATACTGTATTTCCGAGGCAATTCACTAGGTAACTAAGTAAGTTGTCCTCAAGACACAGAGACATTGAATTGGGTCTTGTGCCTAGTGGAGCTCAGGTTCCCATAGGAATCTAGGATGTGCTCAACACAAACAGCTACACAGACTTGGGAGGGCTCATGAAGAAAAAGCAATGAGATGTAGCTGTGTCCAGGATTCATCAAGCACAGATCAATATTTAAAGGACATCACTTTGTGATAGAAGGAAGACACTGCTGGTGAACCAGCTGCTCCTCAGAACAATGGAGTAGGAGGTCTTCAATAGTCTCTGCCTGTGGGCTTTAATAAACTACACTGACCCTCAGAGGGTTAGGAACAAGTAGGATAGAACACCCATAGTGGCAGGTGCCGTTCAGGACATGTAAGGACAGCTTTCTCTGCTATGTCAAGACTCCAGCACTCCACTCACAGCACACAGATCATGTACAGAGAAATAATAAACAAAACATATAGGAAGTCCAATGTGAAAGAAATGGTGGATGTTCTCTGAGTGCTGACTGCACAGGATAGGTTGGGCTGTTCTCCTCCCTTCCTTGGTGTTTTACACAAAGACAGCATGGACAAAATCGCTACCTTACCTTGTGTTGAATTATTTTTATATAACTGTTTGTTTCTCTTAATGTATGACTTAACCTAGCTAACAAATAAATAACTGAGACTCCTTTGTATCTGTTCACCAGGCTTTACACACAATCTTGAGAAGTTTAAATGTGTTCTTCATCCTCTTTGTTGTCCTGACTCCATCTTTGCAAAATCCCCATGTTCCTTGCTTAAAGTTCTTCCTTGTTCCTCTTCATCTCTTCTCTGCCTCTACCATTGTCTGAAACTCCCAATTCAATCCCTCACTTCCTCTTCTAACTCCTTGCCTAGTGTCAGAAAATCAAGCCCTATTCTTTCCATATTTAGAGAACTGGTTTTAAAATGTGCTTCAGATTGTAAAGAGACAAGAAGAAAGATTTTTAAAAAGCACATTGGCACAGAAAGACAGACAGAAAGGCAGACAGGCCAATAAGCAGACAGGCAGTAGGAATCAGGAAGTACTAAGACTAACCCCCAGGTGTGATGTCCCTGAGTGTACAAGTGAAAAATGTTCACCCACTGACATGGCTACAAAGTCAATCCTCAGGTCTCCTCTCAGACAAACATTCATAAGTACCATACAAAATGGGTGTGAATTGCTTCCTCACAGGTTGGATTTTCTAGGTGAGAGATAAGAGCAAGATACCACCACTGACACTGAGAGGAAAAAAATGTCAATACTTCCATAATTTGGATTTCACATCACTATAAACCCAAAGTGCATCATAAGACTAAACTTCATCCTATAGCTTCTGCTTGGTATGCACATGCATTGAGGGTGTGATAGCTGCTTCTCCCTGCACAGCATGAAAGTGGACTCACTTAAGGCCTGCACATTGTGAATCATAAAATTTCATGTTTATGTGGAAGCCAAGTCTAGACAGAAACAGGAAATGTTCCTGGATTTTTTTCTCAACATTTTTTGTAACAAAAAGATTAACAGACCCAACTAACCAGGACCCAGAGGGTTTATGTTGACTGAAGCACCAGCCAAGGACAATAAATAGACTTGACCTAGGCCCCTGCAGAGATGTAGCAGATGGGGAGCTCAAGTTTTATGTGGGTCCCCTAGAAAGGAAGTGGGAGGCTGTGTCTGACATGGACTCTGCTACCTGAGTTTTGATCACTTCCCTTAGGCGTTGCTGTCTTGACAGGACACAGGAGATGAAGACATCCTCAGTCCTGATGTGATTGTTGAGCTGTGGTGGGTGGGTATTGGAAGCTCCCTACTTCTGAGGAATATTGGAGGATGGATGGGAAACAGAAAAGGATGATGGGACAAGGAAGAGAGGAGAGGATAGAAGGGACTGTGACCAGGAAGTATAATGAATAAATAATTGTTTTTAAAATTATTAAAATAAAAATGTAGCACAAGGCAAATCTCAGTCACCTGAAAGTGAAACTGGAAAGTTGCCCTGTGCTTCCTCTTATCCTCACAGGACCCTCCCCCAATGCAAAGCAGCCCTCAGCCTCAGGCTGAAAGCCCAGGCCTAGCTGAGAAGCCCCATGTCCTTCTCACTGGAGCCTCCATCAGAGCATGGCTGTCCTGCTGCTGCTCCTCTGCCTGGTGACCTTTCCACACTGTAAGTGTTTCAGGGATTCAGGAGAGGGACCTGGGCATGTCATCTATGGGATGTATGACTGAAGGCGATGTTCTTGTCCCCAGATGCCCTGTCCCAGGTGCAGCTGAAGGAGTCAGGACCTGACCTGGTGCAGCCCTCACAGACCCTGTCTCTCACCTGCACAGTCTCTGGCTTCTCATTAACCAGCTATGGTGTTCAATGGGCCCGCCAGCCTCCAGGAAAGGGTCTGGTATGCGTGGGTGGTATATGGAGTTATGGGAGCACATATTATAATCCAGCTCTCAAATCCCGTCTCAGCATCAGCAGAGACACTGCCAAAAGCCAAGTTTTCTTAACACTGAACAGTCTGCAGACTGAGGACACAGCCATGTACTACTGTGCCAGATACTTTGATACACAGTGAGGGAACCCCAGTGTGAGCTTACACAAAATCCTCTCTACAGTAGTGTTTAGGACAAGCATGGGGGCTGGCTCCCCTCAGGGACTTCTAGGACCAGTAGTAGTCATTACATCTAAGAAGTTAAGAACTATGCTCCATGAGCACATATGTCAGGGTTAGGACTGTGGTTTCCACTTCTAGCCAAGGAAATCCTCCAACATCCTCTCCACTGTCACATTCTATTAAACTTCCTCTTTGTTCACACAGTAGAAAAAATATTTTTCCCTCAAAACCTCTAAACTATGCATTTACTTCTTGTAACCAGACAAAAGGAATATATTTTTGTTCAGTATATATGGAGATATATATTATATTTACATATATTTAAAGATGTGATATAGTTACAGATAGATAGATAGATAGATAGATAGATAGATAGATAGATAGATAGATATAGCTACAGATAGAATTATTTGACTATAGTTATATTATAAAAGAAGTCTGAAAATATGACATTTGTTGATTGTAATTTTGGTTAAAAATTGTGGGAAACTTGAGTAATCTGTTATTTATCCTCTTTGTCTTTGCATTTGTGGTAGATAAACTACAGCTTCCTTAAAATATTGGAACTTTTCAAAGGTAACTCAGAACGTGAAATATCTTTTGTTTCTTTATTCTAAACAACAATGACCCTATAGAAAGAGTAGAGTTGGTTACCATATTTGACAGGCTCCATTTTTATACATTTATATCTTGGTAAAAATTACTTTATACCTCAAAGGCCCAGAGGCCTCAAAGTTATGAGTCTTCTGCAGCTGCATTGTGCAACATCAGACCATGAAATTCTCAGCCACTATCTATGCACATCCAGGCTGATGTAGACATCTGACCTGGTTTCATTTCTCATCAGCCCTTCCCATTAACAGCTGAGTTCTATTATTTTCACGTTTTCTGCATTTCTTGGTGCTTTTGTTGCCTACAAAGCCTCAGAATTACCCTTCTCATACTCTCTGTTGCTGATGTCTGAAAGAGACTGGTGTCTCTTGTGTGATCTAGAAAACATGTCGTTCAGAGAACCGGTGCTGGCTGTGGGCTGCATACTAATGGATCATGACTTCAGGCAGCTTTAAAAGGGAAAAGACAATGTGCTCACCTGATGATGTGTCTTCTCTGGAAACTCTTGCAGAGTCAGCAGTAGTGTGTGATGAAGGGTCAAACACCAAATTGACTAGATTATTAGAACTCTGAAATGAGGACAGACAACAGAGGATTGAAAGACTGCACACAGTGCTGAAGGATTCTGCTTTTGTGTTCCCATGAGGATGAATTGGGGATGAAGGACAGCCTAAACTGTTCTCAGTAAAAGTGGATAAGCAGCATATATTGGTCTCTGGCAAAATTCCTTTTTCCTGTAGAGGTTGTAGAGGGGGTTGGAGCCAGAGGAGTGATTCCCCTGTGGTAGGCTTTGCTGCAGCTTCTGCTGCTTGCTCTGTAGCATGCCTAACAGAGCAGCGAGGTCCATAGACAGCTTCTCATGGTTGATTGTCTTGAAGAGAGTGTTCAGCAGCTCCAAAGTGGACAACTCCCTCAGTTGCTCCCCCTTGCTCTGTGTCTGCATGGTCTGGGTGACCCTTCCCAAGACTTGGCCAATAAGCTGCTCCCACTCAGGATCCTCAAAACATACTCTCAGCTCCCATGCAGACAGGGCCTTCTGGAGCAGCAGGCATGTCTGAGCTTGATGGCGGGGACAATAAGGGCGAGCCACATGCTGGACCAAGACGGGGAGCAGTTTCTTACAGATCACTGGATATGGAGAGAGGAGGCTGAGGAACATTGGGACAGTGAGTGGCTGTTATGCTTGGTCAGAAGAGGTTCCAGTGCTGCCGAGTACATCAGGGTCACAAAAACAAGTTTAAGCAGCTGGCAGGCTGGTCCTCCCGGTCACTGGGTTCAGTCGTGGTGTCAGCTCCCTGTAGCTTCTGATCATCTTGGTGCCTCTTAGTGGTGTCCCCCCGCCCCCGAGGACTCGCAGCAGGTAGAGAGAGGCATAGAAGTAGTAAAGGGCAACAGAGGCATCAGCCTGGTTGCCAGCCTGCTGCACAAGCTGCTCCACCTGGGCATGCAGAGCCTCTGTAAATGGCGCCACATCGTGGAAGTAGTGGGCACGACACAGATGGTGCATGAAAACATGGGCAGTCTTCTGCAGGGGTCCTGCTTCTGCTTGGTGGAGCCTTTGCTGTGCATGCTATGCTTCAATCCCAGCTTGCAACATTTCCATCAGCTGCTGTCGGAAGCCCGGATCCCCATCCTTATCACGGTCCTCTTCTTCACTCTCTCCTCCCCAACCTCATTATCCACACTCTGCGCATCACCCGCCAAATCGTTATTGTCCTCACTCTCTGCCTCTTCTTCCTCTCCGTGCTTCAGCTGCTTCTCATTGACGCCGTCAGTGACCACCGCATTGTCACCGTCATCTTCATTTGCTTCAGCGAAGATTAGCTGCAGACCACGTGGAGTAAGGTGGAAACAGATATGGCCAAATATGCTCCAGACCACTTGGCGCATCAAGTTGCCAGGTTGAGGCAGCAAGGACAGCAAGCTCTCCACCATCACCTCCACTCCACTCTGGCTCCTGGGAGGCTTTGGTCCTAGGCGTGATCCGCGGGGATTCTGCGCCATGCTTTTCTTGATGCAAGTCTGGATGTCATCTAGGACATCAGAGCTCTCTGCAGGGGACTTGAAGAGGTGGAGGCCCACCAGAAGCAGCGGGTGCTAAAAGGCAACAGCCCTGGTCTCTGAAGAGTGGGCTTCTAGTTCCTTCAGAGTAGTCATAATCGGGTCCCAGGCCTGGCGCTTCCGTGTTGTGAAGGGTGTCACAATGGTCACGTTATGGCTATGGTTCAACAGCAAGTCAGCCAAGTGCACCAGGCGGTGTGTCCAGGGCTTCCCACTTTCAGGCATATCTGGTGTCTGTCTGAATTTCACACTGAGAGTCTGTACCAGGCTGAAGAAGGCACCAATGATGAACCCGCGGGTCAGGTCATCCAAAGGGAAGGAGAAGTGCTGCTTTGTCTATGGGATCTGTGGAGTGGGCTTCTTTGCCTTTAAGAGGCGTGGAAAACCTGGCTACATGCTCTACCAAGGCATCATCCTTCTCCAGGTGCAGATGGTCCACGAGGCTAACCAGGGGGTGGATGATCCACTTCCTGGGTCAGAATACAGATCACTCAGGCATGCTGAACAAGGTGTCCTGAGCTCTCTTCTGGTTGGTAGTGCTGAAGTCAACCAAGGAGTCCAGGTCAGGCTGGAGGAATCTGTCCCGCAACCGGGCCACATGTTAATTGTTTGCAAACTATATTTTTTCTTGTATCTGCCTCAGGATGCGGCACAAAGGGATGTCTTCAAAACACTGTAAGAGCTGGGCCAGCGCCAGACTGTAGAAGGGCCTAGCAGTTTCTCAGCACAACCCAAGCCCAGTGATCAGGCACTTCAGGGCATATTTCATCTCCGAATCACTCGGCCTTCTGCACAAGTGCTCCAGCAGCTTCTCTGTGGCCTGGAGCCACATTTCCTGCTCCAGCTTTGCGATGTCCCAGAAAAAGTCCAAGAACTCGCGGCTGTGCTCCAGCAGGCCGTGTCGGTCACCTTATGGCAATTCTGCAGGAATTGCAGGCTCAGCTTTTGTGGGGGCTCTTCATCTCTGCCACGCAAAAAGAAACACGTGGGCTCTCCCCTGTAAGATTTTAATACCCTACATTGACCCTCAGAGAATTAGGAACAAGTAGGATAGAGCACCCCTAGTGGCAGGTGCCCTTCAGGACATGCACAAAAAGGCTTTCTCCACAATGTCAATCAATACTCCACCACTCCACTCACAGTACACAGATTATGCACAGAGAAATAATAAACAAAAAATATAGTGAATCCAATGTGAGAGAAGTGGTGGATGTCCTCTGAGTTCTGACTGCACAGGATAGGTTGGGCTGTTCTCCTCCCTTCCTTGTGTTTTACATAAAGAGAGCATGGACAAAATCACTACGTTACCTTGTGTTGAATAATTTTTATATAACTGTTTGTTTCTCTTAGCTTATTACTTGACCCAGGTAACAAATAAATAATTGATATTTCTTGTACGTGTTCACCAGGCTTTACAAGACAATCTTGAGAAGTTTAAGTCTGTTCTTCGCCCTCTTTGTTGTCCTGACTCCATCTTTGCAAAGTCTCCATGTTCCTTGCTTTATAGTTCTTTCTTTGTTCCACCTTAATCTTCTTCATCTCCTCTGCACGTCTACATGTGTCTTAAACCCCTGTTCAATCCCCCACTTCCTCTTCTAACTCCTCCCCTGGTGTCAGAAAGCCAAGCCCTATTCTCTCCCTATGTAAAGAACTGGTTTTAAATGTGCTTCAAACTGTAAGGAGACGAGAAGAGAGATATAAAGTACATTGTCCAGGCAGACAGCAGGCAGATAAGCAGACAAGTAAGCAGGAATGAGAAAGTAGTAAGACTAGTCTCCAGGTATGGTGTCCCTGAGTGGACAGGTAAAAGCTCTGAACGCACTGACATGGCTACAAAGTCAATCCTCAGGTCTCCTCTCAGGCAAACATTCATAATTACTGTACAAAATGGTTGTGAATTGCTTCCTCACAGGTTGGATTTTCTAGGTGAGAGATAAGAGTAAGAGACCACCACTGACACTAAGAGAAAAAATTTGGTATAATTTAATAATGTAAAATAAAACATTGTTTAGTTGACATTTATCAAGAAACATCACTACAGTTCAATGTATCTGACAACCACAAGGTATATGTTATTAATTGGTTTATTTTTCTTCTGCCTTTATTTTTAGAAACACTCCTACACTATTGTAGTCAAGGGATGTATGAACCTAGTTATATTCAGCATATCTTAATGTTTTCACATACATGTCCACAGTTAAGGGAAAACACAGATATTTTCTAGTAATGAATCATAAAATCTACCCTCTCCATCTATGATGAACACAATGTGATATTAATTGTGGACAATATTCATACAGCTCATTTTTAAATAATCTGTCCCATATAACATTTTAGTCTTCTCATCCTGAAATGTGCAAACCATATTAACCCTTCCCTCAATTTCAGTTTGCCTGATATCAGTTTCTTGGGTTCTGTTTGATTAAATGCTCTTTTTTATGTTCATGTCTGGTTGTCACTGATAAAATGTGTTCTAAGCCCACCCAGCTCATTGTGATATTTAGGCCATTGAAAACAGACCTGCATCAAACACAAGAGAGAACATCACATAGGTGCTGGAGAAGCAGTTGAGAAGTTGAATAGTTCTTGAGTGGTACACATGATGGCTTAACTCAAATGGTAACATTTCAAAATCACATTCCTCATTTTGATTGATAGTATGTTTCAACTATCAACATCAATGGTTAGGATACTGTTTGTTACATATAAGAAAGGAACATAATTTACTTTCTCAATATCAGTTCATATTATCTCCTGTCTGAAGTTGCATCCAAAGGATGACACAGAGATCAGACAGCACAGAAGTCTGAGGTGATGTCCTCTTCCTTGGACATCATTCTGCCCTCCATCCTGATTTGATCAGTTACCTGGACCAATGTATTTGAGTAGGAGAAGTTGCAAAAGACTCACATCTCTAATCATCAGAGAAATAAAAGTTAAATCCTAACTGATAATAGTATGAATTACATTTAGTAATGGAAAAAAGCAAATCTTGATGGAAAATAACGGGTCCCTATGTCCTAACCTATGAACATGGTTCCACTACAGTACTGGCAAATATTGGACAGAACACTCAGAGTGAGACATCCCACTACAAGTGGCACAAAAGTCTCAGATACAGGTGGGTAGTGATGAAAGTTACATTTTCAATAAAAATAGAGTTTTTCATTTTCCTGTTCACTTCCAGATACCACTGTTGAACTGCCTCTCCCTGCTGCATTCTCTGTCTGAAGGGCTGAGGTGGGCAGTCCCATAAACACACCCTGACTGAATGGTGCTCATGGCTCTCACATTCTTCTTCTGTTTCATCACATGGTGCTTGTCCTTGAGTAAAACTGGAAACAAAAGTTACATTACTCAGATTTGAAAAATTAATTTATTGAGGTACTTTGGGCATATACTAACCTCTTTGTACTAACACTTGGCTTACTGAATTTTCACATAATTAAATTCCTGTGAAACCACTATACTGACAGGCAAGAAAACATTCGCTGCTCTGCTGTAGTTTCTGTCCATATCATGAATGTCATTGACCTCTACCTATCCAGGACCCTCGTACTCTTCCTTAGGCCAAAGAGATGCAAGTAATCCCATGTAACTCCTTGGGACTCCTTCCCAGTAGGAAATTTCCAAACCCAATGTACTAGTCATGTGGTATCTTGTACTTCTGTCCTAGGTCCTTGATCGTCATGAAAACCTAACTGAAACCCAAGACTATCAATAGCCCATTTTTGTGTCTAAAGAAGCCAAGAGACCTACATACTGAGGGAAAAAATGTTATTTATTTCTGTGAATTCCTTCCCAAACCCATGTAACTAAAATGTAAATTCCAGACAAACCCAGATGAGACACACTGAGAATAGTGTCTGGACAAATATTCTTCTAACACTCAGAGCTTGATGAACAAGAGGAGGACATACTGTGTGGGTGAGCATCACAAATTCCACAGATGGATGTCTCCCTGATGGGAAGACCTGCCTCCACCACTTCACTCACAATGTGGAGAAATGAAGAAAAGCTCTACAGTCTCTTGGGCTGTGTGGTGATTAACACGTCAAGGCATAGGGCTCCCCATGCTCATGCCTGACCTCCTCCATATTTCTTGCCATCACCTTCTCTTGCTTGTTTTTATGTCAGTTAATATAACTCTCAAGTCTGGTTGGATACTACAGCTTTTTATGAAACATTATGTGATAGTTTAAATCTCATCCCTCACCAATATAACCTCATAATTAGGAACTTAGGTTTTTACATGCTACAAACTAAAGTGAGAGGGAGGGGAAGGGAGAGAAAGAGAATGTAGGATAGACTGGCATAAATCAAGAGTTACAAAGACTAGTATCAAAGTATGCTGTCTCTGGGGAATAAGCTGAACATCTGAATCTATTCAGATGGGACCCAAAGCAGACACCTAGGTCTACTCTAATATAAACATTTGAAATTACAGGTACTAGATGTTACTGAGGTGATTCTTCACAATTTATTATCAAAGTTAGTGGTAAAAATGAAGGACTCCCACTGATGACAAGAGAAAGAATTTTAAGTAGTTCCTTAAGTAGGGTTTCAAATCACTAAGATGCCAAATGCCACCCCCTAAATTCTCTTCAGGAACTTACAGAGATAAACAGGTGCATGTAGGACAGGTTACCCTGTTCAGACAGCACCAAATGAATGCAGACACATTGACTTTAAACAGCCTCATGTCTTGTTTCCAAGACCTCCGCAGTGTGAATCTGGATTTGGAACCAGACAGAAGCAGAAAGTGCTTCTTAATTTATCTCAGAAGATGATCTAAGAAATACAAGGCAAATCACAGTCACATGAAGAGGAAATTGGAAATATTACCCCATGCTTCCTCTTATCCTGTCAGGGACCTCCCCCAATGCAAAGCAGCCCTCAGCCTCAGGCTGAAAGCCCAGGCCTAGCTGAGAAGCCTTCTCACTGGAGCCTCCATCAGAGCATGGCTGTCCTGGTGCTGCCTCTCTGCCTGGTGACCTTTCCAAGCTGTAAGTGTTTCAGGGCTTCAGGAAAGGGACCTGGGCATGTCATCTATGGGATGTTTGACTGATGGTGATGTTCTTGTCCCCAGGTGCCCTGTCCCAGGTGCAGCTGAAGGAGTCAGGACCTGACCTGGTGCAGCATTCACAGACCCTGTCTCTCACCTGCACTGTCTCCGGCTTCTCATTAACCAGCTATCATGTAACCTGGGTCCACCAACCTCCAGAAAAGGGTCTGGAGTGGATGGGAGTAATATGGAGTGATGGGAGTACAGGGTACAATTCAGCTCTCAAATCCCGACTCAGCATCAGCAGAGACACCTCCAAGAGCCAGATGTTCTTGAAACTGAACAGTCTGCAGACTGAGGACACAGCCATGTACTACTGTGCCAGAGACACAGTGAGGGAACTCCACAGAGAGCCTGCACAAAAAGACTTTCTACAAGGATGCTCAAACCAGAAGAGGGCGCTATAGCCGAGCATATAGGCCATTTCATTTAAGGAATTTAAGACTATCTGCATGCATAGGAACTATGCTAGGAACTATGGTTTCTTCTCCAAGCCAATGCAAGCTTCTAATGCCCTTCTCCACTGTTATATTCTACCAAACTTGATTTTTTGTTGACACACCAGAAAAAATTTTTACCCACAAATAATATAAGCTATTCATTTACTTCTTGATATCAGACTAAATGGTATATAATTTTATGTTCCATATAAATGCATATATATTCAACATTTTATATCCATCCATGTATATGGAACATACACTATACATATTATGTATTGTGTAGGTATATAATTATATAATGTATGCATAATATATATCCATATATGTGGAACATATAAAATTATATATATGGTTAAAAGTATATCATATTGATATATAATCCTATACTTCCCTGTATGATGTGATATATATAAATATATAGGTATATAACTGAAAATGCTTATACTTCATAAAGAGATTGAAATTACAGCACTTGTTGAGTGCACATTTTTGTAACAAGTTTGACAATTTGAGGTGTCTGTAATTCAACATCTGTACTTCAGCTCTGGTGATAAACAAACAAAGGCTTCCTTGAGATATTGTGATTTTTCCAAGGAAGCTTGGAAACTGAACTCTCCATTGTTTCCTTCTTCTGAACCAAGAGGATCCAGTGAAAGACACAGTTGGTTGTCATTTTGACATATTTAATTCTTTGTATTTTCTCTTGGTAAAATTGTCCTACATTTCAAAGGCCAAAATTATGACACAAAGGCCAAATTTATGATTTTCATCAGGTGTAGTGTGTACCTAAAATCATGAAATTCTCAGACACCTGTGTATACTTTCCAGCTGCTGTCAGCTACAGTCCCTGCTCCATCTCTCCTCAGCCCTTCCCTCAGACAGCCGATTCTACGATGTTCAGTTCTGGTTGGTGTTATGAAGCTTACAAAGCATCCATAGTTGCTCTTCCTGAAATCTGCTGCTGCTGACAGGAAGAACCTGGTGTCTCTGATGTGAGTTGGAATAGTGTCATTGAGAGATTCATTGTTGTCTGTGGGACCCATGCTATTGCACTTGAGCAGCTTTAAAAAGGAAAAGAGCATCTGCTCATCTGAGGCTGGGCTTCCCTAGAAACTCTTCTAGTGACACCAGTACTGTGTGAGGAACATTCAAGGCCAAATTGAGTAGATTGTAAACCATGAGATCAGGACAGTGAATCCTATAATTCTACACCTTTCAGAAAGCAATGGATGCACTGCCATACTTCTGTGGGTCAAGTTGAGCATCAGCCTGCATGGCTGGGAGTAATACTGGGTGAGCAGTGCAAACTTTTTAAATAGATTGGTTAGACCAAAAATATGTCAGAGCCAAGGACAAGCATTTTTAATTCTCAAACATTTCCCTTTGATCGAGGAAATAAGGAATATGTTCTTGAGATTCTAACACTGTGTCCCAAAAAGTATCATCTAAATACCATATAATTGTAAGTAAGGGTTTAAACAAATAAGCACAAACAAGTATTTTCCTCTGGAGTAGAATAGAGTTAGCAATGGTGCCTGGCTAGTCCCTGAAATCCTCCTCTTGATTATGTCTTCTGATTGGTCCTAGAGAGTAAGAAAGAAAACATAGGCAGGTGATGTGACACAGAATCCTGGCAACTCCACACCTCAATCAAAAGCAACAGCGTGAGTGTCCTTATAGTGTGTCCCCTGATAGCAAATGTTAAGCAGGCATGACTTCTATGATGCTCTTTCCCTAATTCTGTCTGAACATGAGGAAATATCATCTTGGTGTCAATTATCAACTAAACAAAGTTAATAACTAATTTATAAATCATGTGTGATGTTTCTGTAAATAGGTTTTATAGAAATAACAGAAGGGCTCCAACAGTTTTGTTGGTCAGGAAGATGGTCACAGATAAGCTGAGTGGCCTGAGTGACCTTATAAGACATGAAAACAAAGTTCAGCAGTGCCTGGTAGCCTCAAATCTATTGTATTCTGTTCCTACATAAAATAATACTGTTACTATTTATACTACATAGTTGTTTTGGTGGATTATAGACTTTTGAAATTGTTTACTTATCAGGTCAACGCTTAAAAATATTGATAACTCTAAAGTATTCTAAGTGATGTAAACTACTCCAGGAATTAAAAAAAAATCATAGACTACATTATAATTATGAATCTACCAGTGGTATAAGTAGTAAAGAAATAAACCACTTTTAACATTTTAGAAAGTTGAAATATAATTAAATGTTGGTATAATTTAACAATACAAAATAAAAACATTATTGAGTTGATATTTATCTAAAAACGTCACTAGAATTCAAAGTATCTAACAACCACAAGGGAGATATTATTAATTGGTTTTCTTCTTCTTGTATTTTTAGAAACATTCCTACACTATCATCATCAAGAAATATTTGGATCTGGATTTATTAAGCATGTCATGATATTTCCATATACATGTACACGGTGAAGGGGAAACACAGATATTGTCTGAGGATACCTCATAAAATCGACCCTCTCCATCTATGATGAACATAATATGATTTTACTCTTGGTCAATATTCATACAGCTCATATTTGAATAACCTGTGCCATATAACTCTTTAGACTTCTTATCCTGCAATCTATAAAACATAGTACCCCTTCCCTCAATTTCAGTTTACCTGAGATCAGTTTCTTAGGTTCCACTTGATAAAAGGTTCCTTTTTTATTTTCATAGCTGGTGTCACTGATAAAATGTGTTCCAAGCTCACCCAGGTCAATGTGAAGTTTAGGCCACTGAAAACAGACCTGCATCAGCTGCAAGAGGGAACATTATGATAGCTCATCCAGGTGCTGGAGAAGCAGCTCAGCAGTGCAAGAGCTCTTGTGTGGTGTATGTGAGGGCTTAACTCAAAGGCTGATATTTCAGAATCACATTCCACATTTTGATTAATAGTGTGTTTAAAGTATCAATGTCAATGGTTAGGATACTGTTTGTCACATATAAGAGAGCAGCCTCATTCCTTTTCTCAAAATCAATTCATTTTTATCACCTGTTGAGGTGTGAATCCAAAGGATGACACAGAGATCAGACAGCTCAGAAGTCTGAGGTGATGTCCTCCTGTTTGCACATCATTCTGCCCTCCATCCTGATTTGTATCAGTTACCTGGACCAATGTATTTGAGTAGAAGAAGTTGCAAAGACTCACATCTCTAATCACCACAGAAATAAAAATTAAATCCTAACTGATTATGGTATGGATTACATTTAGTAATAGAAAAAACAAAAGTAAATGTGGATGGAGAATAATGGGTCCCTGTGGCCTGACCTGTCAACATGGTTCCACTATAGTACTAGAAAAAAACTGTGTAGAATACTCAGAGTAAGAAATCCCAGTCCTAGTGGCACAAAACTCTCACATACAGACAGATAGTAATGAAAATTACATTTTCATTAAAAATAGAGTTTTGCATATTTTTGTTTTTTCTAACTCTCTTCTTTCTTGCTGTTCCCCAACTATTTATTTCTTTGGCTGTCTTCCTCACTCTACCTTACTCCCTCATGTCTGTTACTGAGTTGCTATTATCCTACGGCCAAGCCTAGTACTTTTTTGAAAGTGATGTTTAATTTGTTATTATAGATTACATCATGATTTTCTTTATCTTTTAAAATCAACCGGGCATTCAAAACTCAACAATGCAAGAGAAGACTCTATCAAGGAAATGCAAACAATCTGTACAACCTACAATAAAACATACAGAAAAAATCAATTTCCAAGAAACTGACAGTATAACTTAATTATTATTTCTTAAACAATACTCAGGAAAGTGTAATTATGCATTTCGCTGACCATTTCATAAGCAGAGTCTTAGTAAACAAAGGACTAAGAGAAACTGGAATCACTACCTCTCACCTCTTCTGGTAAGAGGGCTGTCCCTGCATGAGAATCAAGAACCTGAGGCAGTAAACTTCGAAACCCTACCAAGACCTAGCCGACGAACATGATATTCTCCACCGTTGAGTGGAGAGTGAGATCTGACTCTCACATGAACTCTGGTGCCCCTTTTCTGACCATGTCCCCTGGATGGGGAGGCCTGATGGCACTCAGAGGAGGGATAGCAAGTTACCAAGAAGAGACTCGATATTCTAAGAGCATATATAGGGGGAGGAGATCTCCCTCAATCACAGACATAGAGTAGGGGAGAAGGGGGAAGGTGGGAGGGAAAGAAGAATGGGAGGAAACAGGGGAAGGGAAAACAATCGAGATGTAATACGAATAAATTAATAAAAAAATATAATTCAAAATAAAAAAAGAGAAGAAGAACCTGAACCATCAAAGGTGTTATTCTGACTAGAATCTATGAAGGGAATTGGTGCAGTGGATAGAATACTAAAGTGGAAATGGGAGCCACAGATCCCCATCTGCAGTGACAAGTTGAAATTAAGATCCTGAAGATGTAGTGAATGTGACAGGTCTGGGGGAAGGGTGCAGTAGGCACAAACTGGCAGGCAGGCTGTTCTGGAGCAGTTGTCAGCCTCCTTGCCTTCACTTCTTGACCTTGGTCTGAGCAGCCACAGCTTCCATAGCTTTGTGCATGGTCTCCTCATCTCTCAGGAACAACATGGGCTCCATGGGCTTCAAGTCCTTGTCCAATTCATAGATGATGGGGATGCTGGTCAGCTGGTTCACCTACATGATGGCCTCTTCTGAGGGACCCTCCATATGCCCCGAAGGCTGTTGACGTGGGCAGCAGTCAAGACCTTCTTGATCTCGGGGACAATTTTTTCATTCCAGAATGGAAGTGCTCTGGCAATAGTGTCATTCAGGGTCTCACAGGAAGGTAGCTGGTCCTCAGTAAATTCTGCGTACCTGCGGTACTTACTGGTGTTGCTGTAGAAGGGATGATCCCACTACATTGTTTGTGATGGGACATGGTAAGATCGCCTTCAGATCGTCACCTGTGCCTCACCATGCATAGCAACAGTTTGTGCTTTATTAAGACCAGTTACATCTCCACAGTGTCACTCATTGATGTGCCAGGTATTGACAACCATCAGCCACATCTGGTCAGTGGCATCCAGGACTGTGATGAGGGTCCAATTGCTCTCTTCTTTATGAAAATAAAGACGTCATATTCTTAGCCAGCATTTCAGAACATCTGCCCTTTGTGCTCAGCCTCCTCTTGGCCGGCTGGGCTCAAGTTGGTGTTGTGCCAGCTCTGACGTGGTTCTCCAGGTTCCAGGCACTCTCACCATGTCAGATTAGCACCAGCTTGTAGGCAGACACTGGGCAGGAGATATGGTAGCAACTCAATCATATTCTAAACAAAGGAATATTAAATGTCCTTGAAGCACTTAAAGACATATTCAATGTACTTAGCCATCAGGAAAATAGAAATCAAAATGTCACTGAGATTCTATATCAAAACTATTAGAATGGCTAAGAACAAAGACTCAAGTGAGATTGTGGACATAAGGAAACACTCCTCTGTTGCTGGTGGGTGTGCAAACTTGTGCAAGCACTTTGGAAGTCAACCCGACATTTTTTCAGAAAATTACCAACAGGTCTACCTGAGGACCGAGCTATACAACTCCTGGGCATATATCCAAAAGAGGTCCACAATAAAAGAAGAACATTTGGTCAACTGTGTTCATAGTTGCATTATTTGTAATAACCTGAATCTGGAAACAACATAGATTTCTCACAACTGAAGAAGGAATAAATTCGGGTCCATCTACACAATGGAATACTATTCAGCTATCAAAAACAAGAACATCATGAAATTTGCATGCAAATGGATGGAGCTGGAAAAGATCATCCAGAGTAAATTAACCCAGGAGGACACACTTGGTATATACTCACTTATAAGTGATATTATCTATAATATACAGAATAACTATATCATAATCCACACACCTAAAGAAGCTAATTAACAAGGAGGACCCTAGGGAGGATGCTTAATTCTCACTCAGAAGCACAAAGAGAATAGGCCCTGGAAACATTTGAAGAGAGTGAACAAGATGGGAGCCTACCATACATGTCCTCTGAAAGACTCCATCCAGTCCCTCCAGACCCTGAAGTAGAAGCTGATTCTCACAGCCAAACTTTGGACAGAGCACAAGGAGTCCTACAGAAGAGTGGGGGTGAGGATAGAAGGACCCAGATGGTACAGGAGCTCCCCAAGAAGACCAACAAAGCCAACAAGCCTGGGCCCAGGGAAGAGGGGGTGGCAGAGGCTGATGCACAAAAAAAATTGTTCATGCATAGAGAGCATCTAGGCCTCCTGTTCAGATGGAGTTGATAGGCAGTTCAGTCTCCATATATATCCCCTATTAAGGGGAGTAGGGACTGTCCCTGCTATGGACACTGTTGCCTGCTCATTGAGCACTTCCCCCAGACTCGGTGCCTTGCCATGCCACAGAGGAAGAGGATACAGGCAGTCCTGATGAGACTTGTTAGGGTGGGGTCAGTTGGTAATGGAAAAGGGATCCCTGTTGCTGAGGACTACAAGAAGGGCATAGGGAGGAAGAAGAAGGGAGGGTGGGACCAGGAGGATATGAAGGGAGGGAGCTACAATTTGTATGTAAAGTGAATTTATTTCTTAAAATAAATGTAAATTTAAAAATCACAGGCATGGGTCCTTGATCATTTAAATTATATGGTTGAATAAAATGTTATCCATATTATCCATTTAATTGCTAAGAGAATGAATCTTCTCAAAGTTATGTCAGAAATTTATCCTTTTGTAAAGTAAAGCTTCATGTGAGACAAACACAAAGAGGAGAGGAATATATTGTAGAAGCTTTGAGTGTCTGAAGAATGACAGACTGTAGCAGAGAGAAGGACATTGACAGGAACACTTGTAAGATTCTCTGCTTCTCAGGGAGATCCATTAGGTAATTACCTGAGTTGTCCCCAAGACATTGAATTAGATTTGCCCAGAGCTTCTGAGGAGTTAAGATTCCAAGAATAACCTAAGATGTGCCCAAAACAAATAGCTACAGAATATTTGGAGGACTTTTGAGGAAAAAAAATAAGATAAGGCTGACTCCAGAATTCATCAGAAACTCATCAGGCCTTAAGGGACTTCAGTTTGTGGTGGAAGGAAGACACTGTTAGTAAACAAGGAGCTATTAAGAATATTGGAGTAGGAGGTTTTTAATGTTCTACTCAATGGGCTTTTAATAACTTTCAAGAACCTTCAAAGTATTATGAACAAATGACATTGGGCACACATAGTCTTAGGTTTCCATCAGAACTTACATGGGATGGCTGTCATCCCAATGTCAGTATCTCTCTCCACCACTGACACACAAAACAAAGATTTTGTACAGAGGAATAAGGGACAACACATATGTGGTGTCCAATGCAAAAATAAAAAATAAAAATTGGTGGAAATTTTTGAGTTCTGACTGAACAGCTTAGTTTGGACTCTTCTCTCCCTTCCCTGTTGCTTTACATTACCAGAGAGTGGAGAAAAGCCCTGCAATCCCTTGTTCTCAAGCCAAGGGTTACTGTTCTTCACTCATGGCTTCCTCTCCACTTCTGGCCACCATTTAGGCTGCTCTGCCTTTTGATGTCTTCACTTACCATAACTCTTATGTCTGGTTGCATGCTCCTTCTTTTTATGAAGTATTGTAAACAGTTGGCCTTCCCTTCCCTCACTAATGCAATAATCGTATGAAGGAATCTGGTTTGATAAATCCAAGCTTTAAAGATAAAAGGAAAGAGATATAAAGTACATAGAAACAGACAGACAGATAAGGAGGTAGGGAGAATACTATTCAGATATGGGGTCCCTTAAAGACAGGTGAGTATGTGAGCCAACTTCTATGTCAGCAAAGACAATCTCTTGGGTCTCTTCTCAGATAAATATTTAAAATCATTATGATGACTCCCCCCCCCCCGCAAGGTCCAGATCCACAGGCCTTCCTGATCTCCTTGTGGAGTTCTTGAGTGCTCTGGGTACTCCTGTCCACTCATTCTTCTATACCACTCTCAGCACTCCACCCAGAGTCCATCTGAGAAGACCAACATCTGTCCTGTTCTCCACATGGGTGGAGTGTCCCAGAGGACATCTATATTTGGCTACCATCCACTATCCAGCCAGGATATACCATGTGCACCACTCTGGGTCTGGGTTACCTCACTCGGGATGATTTTCCTAGTCCCATCCACTTTCCTACAAATTTCAGGATTTCCTTGATTTTCAAATCTGAATACTATTCTATTCTGTAAATATACCACAGTGTCTTTATCCATTCTTTGTTGAGGGACATCTAGGTTGTTTCTAGATTCTGGTTATGACAAATAAGGCACCTATGAACATAGTTGAACAAATGCCCTTGTATGGTGGAGCATCATTTGGGTATATACCCAGGAGAGGTATGGCTGGGTCTTTTTTTAAATCTAAGTAATGTATTCAGATTACATCTCAGTTGTCATCCCCTCACATCAATCTTCCCATTCCCCCTTCTCTCCATCTTTAACTCTTTTCCCATTCCCTAGGTCTCTGACAGAAGGGAACCTTCTCCCCCACCATATGATCATAACCTATCAGGTCTCATCCTGATAGCCTGAATACTCTTCCTCTGAGTGCCAACAGGCCTACCAACCAAGGGGAAGTGGTCAAATAGGGGACACCAGGGTTCATGTCAGAGTCAGTCTCCAACACAACTGTAGAGAATATGCTGTTCATTGGCTAGATCTGAATAGGGGTTCTACATTTACTGCATGCATTGTCCTTGGTTGGTACAGTAGCTTAAACAGAAGACCTGGGTCCAGACCTGTCAGTGTTTATGGTCTTCTTGTAGGTTTATAGGACCCTCTGGATCCTTCTACTTCCCCATTCTCATGGCTGGATCTTAACGTAGCACCATTCTGTGTTTTCTGAGAAGGTGCCTGATTGATTTCCAAAGTTGTTGAACTAGTTTGTACTCCCACCAGCAATGGAGGAGTGTTCCCTGTTCTCCACATCCTCACCAGCAAGTGCTGTCACTTGAGTTTGTGTTCTTAGCCATTCTAAGGTGTTAAATGGAATCTCAGAGTTGTTTTGATATGCATTTTCCTGATGACAAAGGATGTTGAACATTTCTTTAGGTGTTTTTGGCCATTCGATATTCCTCTGTTGAGAATTCTCTGTTTGGCTCTATGCCTCATTTTTTAATTCTGTTATTGGTTTAGTGGTGCTTAACTCCTTGAGTTCTTTATGTATCTTGGATATTAGTCCTCTGTTGGATATAGGGTTGGTGAAGATATTGTCTCAGTCTGTAGACTTTGTTTTGGTCTATTGACAGTGTCCTTTGTCTTATATAAGACTTTCAGTTTCATGAGGTCTCGTTTATTAATTCTTGACCTTAGAACCTGAGCTGCTTGTATTCTGTTGAGGAAGTTCTCTCCTGCTCCAATGAATTCATACATATTCCCCAGTTTTTCGTCTAGTAGATTTAGTGTGTCTGGTTTTATGTTAAGGTCTTTAAACTGCATGGAGTTTAGTATTGTGCAGGGTAATAAATATGGATCTATTTGAATATTTTTAAACTGTTGCACCAACCAAGAACAACTCATGTACCAAACCTAGATACCTTGTTCAAATGTAGCAAATGGACACCTTATTCTCCAACATTGTTGGAGGAGCAGAGATTGCCTCTAACATGAACTCTGGTGCTCCCAGACTTGAACACTTAATAAAAAGAAAATATATTGAAAAAACATGTAGAGAGAAATTAGAAGGAACTATTCATCTCACCTTTCTGTAAAAACAGTCTCTACCCAGCTAAATGTCACCATGGAAGTGGAAAAGTTTAAAAAATAGAGACTTTTGATCTGTTGCGGTGACACAGATGACCTTTAGAGACTCCACCCAGCAGGGGATTGGGACACATACTAGGACTCCCAGGCCGACCCTGGGCAAAGAGCTGTGAGTTGTATGGAAGAGTTGGGGATGGAAGGACAGGGAAGAAGGGAGTGTTTGTCAGGAGCTCCACAAGGAGTCTATCAAGGCTGGTGGACCTGGACTCTGGGGGACTGCACGAACTCATGTACCAACCAAGTACATTGCCAGCAGAGAATCTAGTTGCCATTTTCAGATGAAGCCAATGGACATCTCATTTTCCACATGAGGAAGTATATCAGGAGATCAGGGGACAGCCTGTGACAGGAACTCTGGTGCCCTTGGGGAAGATTCCCCAAGGAACACAGAGAACAAGGGTGCAGGGTTTCCTGATGAGACCTAATAGGCTGTGTTCAGAAGGTAGGGAAAGAGGACCCCACCTGTCAGAGGTCTTGGGGGAGGAAGCGGGTGGAAGATGATAGGTGGGTGGGAATGGGAAAGTAAGAGTGAGGGGAACACAATCAGGATGTAATGAGAATAAATAGGCATGTCTTATCCAGAAGACAGCACATCACAGCACTCCCTCGCATGCTCCAAGCCTTTCATTTATTCCACCTCTTCATCAGAATCTTCTGCATTTTAGATGAACATAGATGAAACTGGAAGTCTTTATATCAAACAAGATAAAGAAGATTGGGAAGAACAAACCTGCCTGTTTCTATCACATGCAGTAAATATATTGTGTGTGTTAGGGGTTTGGGCTTCTTTTTGTAGGGTTCAAAACTAGAATTGGAATACTAGGAAGGGAAGATTACTTAAGGGAGTAGCAAGTGTGAGCAAGGACAGGGTAATAATCATGATGTGAAAGCAAAGGTGAGGTGTGGTAAGAGAAAGGGGATGAGTAGGAGGGAAACAAGCAACTGGAGAAGTAAGACCAAAACCAGACTAAAAATCAACCAAAGGTAAGAGGTATACTAAATATATATATATATATATATATATATATATATATATATATATATATAAAATGTATACATATATATATATGTATATATATTTGTGTGTGTGTGTGTGTGTGTGTGTGTGTATGGAAATGAAATCAAGCCTAACACAAAGATAATGATGTGTTGTCTGATGTAAAGTTGAATGATGAAAATGTTGGACAGAATTTTAAGAAATCATGGGGAGACTTTTGTTGCAAAACAAGTCAGTGTGCTGCAAATAAGAATGTCTCCATTGCAAACACTGAGTGGACGACCAGCAGTAACAAAAGATGACACATATGCAAGCCACTTACATGATGAAGAGAGAGTTCTCTCAGAAATGAGTAAAATTCGCAAAAGTCCCAAGTGTCCTCATCAGAAGGGAAGAATTCTAATAACCTCTCTGTACATTCATGACCTGGACCAAGAGCGATATCAGGGAGAAATCACGTGCAGTTCAGGCAACAGGAAAGACTAAGCTCTTATGTAAAAACAAAACTGTGTAAGTAGCTATTTAATTACACATTTATACTGGGAAGACATAGCAGTATAATATGACAACACGTTGTGTGCACGTGCACAAAAGAGAACAAAATAAAGTAGGATGGATCCTTAACAATGTAAAACTGCATACAGAGCAATCATTCGGTGTGAATTTCTGGAACTATCATCAGCCTTTGATGTCTTATATCAGCTCTCAGCACTGCTTCCTACCCAGGTCCGACAACATAGCCTGCCACAGCAGGAAGATATGCAAATGAGGCTTCTCTGTGCCCATGAAAAACAGCCCTGCCCTGACCCTGCAGCTCTGGCAGAGGAGCTCAGCCCTGGATTCCCAGATCCTCCCATTCAGTGATCAGCACTGAACACACACCACTCACCATGGACTTGGGGATCAGCTTGGTTTTCTTTGTCTTGATTTTAAAAGGTAATTTATGGAGAAGAGATGCTGTGTGTTGTGTGGACATCAGAAAGATAAAAATTGTGACAGTTTTCTGACCAGAATTCTCCATGTTTGCAGGAGCCCAGTGTGAGGTGCAGCTGGTGGAGTCTGGAGGAGGCTTAGTACAGCCTGGAAAGTCCATGAAACTCTCCTGTGCAGCCTCTGGATTCACATTCAGTAGCTCCTATATGAGCTGGATCCGCCAGGCTCCAGGCAAGGGGCTGGAGTGGGTCGCCTTCATTAGTCATAATAGTGGTAGCATCTACTACTCCGATGCCGTGAAGGGCCGATTCACCATCTCCAGAGACAATGCCAAGAACACCCTGTACCTGGACATGAACAGTCTGAGGTCTGAGGACACAGCCACATATTACTGTGCCAGAGACACAGTGAGTGAATGTTACTGAGAACTCAGACTCAAACATCCCTGCAGAAATCTGATGATCAGCAGGGGGCGCTGAGAGCACACAGAGCTCTGAGTGACAGAGAGTTACAGCCTGTTAGAGTCCTAAAGGCCATGGAGTGATTATGTCTGGTATCTGCGCTGAAGAGACACATGGTAGAGTCTCTTGGGCTGGATGCAGAAGCCCTTCCAATTCGCTTTATCTCTTGTGTCGCCAGAGTTGATGCCTCAAGCAACTGATCATGATTGGGAGAAGAAAGAAGAAAGCGAAAAGGGAGGCCAAGGTTCCTTCTCTAGTGACTGACTGTACTGGAGGAGAATTTAAACTGACCACAATTTTCCTATGGCTGAGGCTGAATAAGTGGCTTCAGCCAGAAAGTGCAGGGGGATCATAAAAGGAGGCTCTTTGATCTGTAGACAGGCCTCCTTGTGGAGATCTCCAGTAAGACAATGTAAACTGAGACTTGGGTAGAAAAGACCTGAGTCTGCTACTTATTTGCAAATCTACAGGGAAATAAGAAGAGAGGGAGGGATGGAGGGAGGGAGGGAGGGAGGGAGGGAGAACAGGGAGAAACAAAGAGAGAGAGAGAGAGAGAGAGAGAGAGAGAGAGAGACAGAGAGACAGAGAGAGAGACAGAGACAGAGACAGAGACAGAGAATAAACCCCTCTCACACACATACATTCAAGAGAAAAGGTGGGTGATGTTAGACATCTCGAATTCAACTGAAGTCACGGTCCAATTTTCAACACCATTTATTCTTGGTGACTGTAATTATACTTCTGAGAAAAGGGAATTACTTCATAGTCAATAGAGAACAATTAATCACAAAAACATGAATTCTAAACTAGAACAGATTACACATTTTAAACCTAAGCATGTCTTATCTATGTATCCATTACATAAGTTTATAGCAAGTCCTGGATGACGAAGGTTGACAGGATCTAAGGTAAATAGGATCTGAAACTTATAAGAATATACATCTTATCAATTAGGTCTGACCTATCTATACATTACCAAGCTATCTCTTAGTTCATTAAGAGTTCAGGACAATAACTTTATCTGCCTTTCATTCTTAAAAAAACAGTAAATTCAAACATCTATAGATAGCCTCACTTCATCTGGGGATCATGACAAGTTTGAAACCAACATGCATATATTTATGGTGAAACACCAGGATTCGTGGTACCATCTGGAGTGGAGTCTTATCTGAGGTCATAAATCTATTTCCAGTCTATCCCTAGTGAGGCATATGGAGGTCCACAAAGGTATTTATGGAAGCCACAAACTAATGTTAACTTTTAAAACTATTGAATCAAATCAGGAATCCCATAATCTGGGATTAATTCATCTGAATAACAAACAGTACATCTTCAACAAGATCCTATAGGAAGTTTGCTCAATCAGAGCTCATCAATGACTAGAAAGTAACAGTTCACACCAATGCCACAAGTTTTTACTTTTTGGTTTTGACAGACAGGCTTTCTATGTGCAACCCTGGCTGTCCTTGACTCTCTTTGTAGACCAAGCTGGCCTTGAATGTAGTCTTGGCTGTCCACGACTCACGTTATAGACCATGCTGGTCTTAGACTCACAGTGATTCATCTGCCTCTGCCTCCATGGGTGCTGAGATTAAAGGCATGAACCACCATGCCTGGCTTTCTTGCCAGACTTTAGAGAGATGTAGCAATGCACAATTGAAAGGGTAGTCAGAGGTTGGCAGATATTATGGGGTGCATCACGGTACTGACCTGCAAAATACCAGATTTTTTCCAGAGACCTCTAATGCCTACTGAACTTCCCCAAATTAATGGCTCCTGGCAGCATGTCAGAGGCTGGAAGCAGTTCTGTGGGTGTATCATGGTACAAGACCTTGTAAATACCAGATCACCTCCTAGACAGCCCACATGCCTAGTAAGCTCCCTTAACTTTTCAGGAGGGAAAACTGACAATGATCATGATCTGATCATGAGCTCAGAGTTAATAAATCATCAGAAGCCATGGTACAACCAAAACATGTAGACAAGGTTTTTTGGTCTGAGTTTATGGTCTCTCAGGGACATGTTAATTAACATCCACGCTGTGGGATAAGTCTGAGGAGGTTTATAGCCTGAAACACCACATTTGGAAACCATCACCCTTAAATACAGTATGATGGCCTGAGGAGAACAACACTGAAATCCAAGGAGACTCACTCCTTCTGAACCAGTCACACGTTGATCTCAATTGTGAAACGTGTTTATACATAATTTACTCTTAAGCAGTTCTAGAAATCAGAAGGACATGGTTATATTTTAAAATAATTTCAATCAATCTTTCAGAAGAGAATATGTGGGCTCAAGTGTGAAGTGAATTGAACTAGAATGACATTGTTATCTTGATGTTTCTAATGTCCTTCTGTGGCTCAAGAGACCCCCTACTTAAGAAAACTGTGATCAGAGCCCATCAACAGTGTTTCTCTTAGAATGAATTTGTTAGTGAACTGTTTGCTGTAGCATTGTACATTAAACACAGATAATAATTGACTACAAAATTTTCTGAAGGTGTTGAGCTAACATGATTTCCATAATGCATTTTTCTTCATTAATATTACCAGTATAAGTAATGCATTAACATGATATTTCATATAATCTTATATGTTCTTTTACGTGTGTCCGTGTGTGTGTGTGTGTGTGTGTGTGTGTGTGTGTGTGTGTGTGTGTTCTTTTATTATCCCTATTGTGCAAGTGGGCATACCTTACCTGGTCAGTAACTATGGTAGCTCACAGGACCTAGGTAAGGTTGATAATTAAATCTCTTCTCCAGTACTTCGCAAAATACCTTCCAAAATTATGAAAGCCAGACAGTATAAATTAGGTTTTTATGTAGTTGCTAGCTTGTTATCTCCCTATTCTCTGATTCCAGTGCTGGCTGGCTTAAGCAGTAAAATCTTGGTGTCAATTTGGAGAGAATACAGGACCATGGGAAGTATTCTGAAGAACTTGAGCATAGATTGTATCTCACTAGCCAACATCTCAAAAAATGGAGTAAACAGTTTCTAATACTACTGTTTTGTTTCCTAGGATGACATTTCTAGTTGGGGCAAACTCTACTGTTAAATAAAAGTAAGTCCACCTTTGTCTGTGAGTATACATGTATGTATACATTTATAAATATTTGAGGAAGCATCTTGCATAGTAGGCATGGCATACAGTGTGAGTTCAAACAGTACTTCCCTACAGAACATTCTAGAAAAACACAGGGCACATCAGATTTCAGGAAGCTCCGGACTGATGAGCAGGCACTCAGGTCATGCCTAGGGCTGGTTAATGCTGTCATTTGTGGTTTCTGCTTCTGTTTAAAAATTTTACCAAGACCCTTCAGGATATCATCTTCTTTGAAAATCTCAGAGGGTTTGCTTTTTAAACAAAATTATGTTCCTATGGAGGAACTAGTTGCCCATTTCAGTTTCCCTACTGTTAGTGAACATGGGAGTGCATGCAAATCAGGCTCAGCATATATCAACAAGTGTCTCTAATTCTGAAACGTCATGAGTGAAAGATATGTGAGATGCTTAGGAAATTTTAAATAATCTATGAATCAGCATTTAGTTTGTTCACCTATAGAATAAAAACCACACCTCACCTGAAATAACAACCTACACATAGGGTGGAAAATGAGCAGCAACCACAGATGACAAGTGCAATTGGCTCCAACAATAAGGTACAATTAGCCATGTTTTTCCACAGATTCCATGTTTGAATACTCAGGTACTGCAGACAAAACTTTAAAATGTCTCGTAAGACCTCTAGCCATTTTCCTTTTACTGAAGTTTGAATTGCATAATTTTTATCACATTGCATAGTTTTCCTTAAGTAATTTCTTAGGGGATTTACTGTCTTTAAATCATTCAGCCATTTAGTTCATACTTTTCTCCATATTTGAGAATCTCTACATATGCACAATTAGATACAGTCAAATTTCTACCATATTTTCCTCTTCAAGTACTCCATATCTTCCAGAAAATCACCCTCTTCCAACTTCAAGAAGTTATCCAGCCCAGTAACTGCTGTCCATGTGTGCACACATGTGCAGAGCCAACCGCTGCAGCATAGGAAACCTTCCAGTGACCACACGCTGAAGAGGAGGATTCTCCCTCCCCAGGAACTGTCCACTTACAACAGCTCCTCACTAAGAGTCAAGGCAAAGAAAAAGTCCACCATATGTATCCTGAGGCTGTGGCTGTTTTGGTGTTAGGTAGGGCTTACACAGGCACCAACAGCCAAGATGAGGTCAGGATTGTGATAGTCATGTCCTGTCCAAAACACAGCACTTCACAGTGCTCCTCCCCCATGCTCACCTCTTACAGTCTTTCCTCCTCCTCCTCTTCAGTGTCCTCGCAGCCTTGGAAGAAGATGGAGGAAACTGCAAGACTTTATATGAAACAACATAATGAAGATTGGGAACAGCAAACACTGCCTGTTCTGTCACATGCAGAAAATAGATGCTGTGTGTTAGGGATTAGGGCTTCTTTTTGTAGGGTTCAAACTAGAACTGGAATGCTAGGAATGGAAGACTCCTTAACTGAGTGGCAAGGGGGACTGCAGTCAGTGGAGTGATGGTGATGGGAAAGCAAAGGTGAGGTGTGGAGAGAGAAAGGTGATGAGTGGGAGGGAAACTGCAAATAGGATGTGTCTCCATAGCAAACAGTGAGCAGTTGTCAGGTGGGGAAAGGGAGCACACATTTGTAAGACAGCTGCACCAGGAGGACAATGTTCTCTCAGAAATGAGTTAAATTGAGGAAATCCCATAATGTCCTCATCACAGAGAAGGAACTCTGAGAACCTCTACAGGCAGGTTATCCTAGAGCCTATCAGGGAGGAACCATATCCGATTCAGAAAATGGGAAAGACTGAGCCCTTATATAGAAAGAAACCATGTGAGGTTTGTTTTCCATTTAATTTTCCAATTATACTGAAGAGACACAATACACAAAATGTTGTGTGCCTGTGCACCAAAGAGAACTAAATAAAGTATGATGGATCCTTAACAAAGGAAAGCTGCATACAGAGCAACCATTCTGTGTTAAATTCTGTAACTGTCGTCAGTCTTTGATGCCTTAGATCAGCTCTGGGCACTGCTTCCTGCTCAGGTCCAAATACACAGCCTTATACAGGAAGAAAACATGAAAATAAGGCGTCTCTGTGCCCACAGCCAGCCCTACTCTTACCTTACAGCTCTAGCAGAGGATCCTAGCTCCATATTCTCACATTCAGTGATCAGCACTGAGCACAGACTTCTCACACAGATTCATGTTCAGCTTGATTTTCATGGTCCTTATTGTACAGGGTAATTTGTGGAAATGACATTATCTGTGTTGTGTAGACATGAGAAAAGGGGGAAATTGTCTTTTGTTGTAGCTTTCTGACCAGCATTCTCCAAGATTGCAGGCGTCCAATGTGAGGTGCACAAGCTGGAGTCTTGGGGCAGATTAGTGCATCCAGGAAAGTCCCTGAAACTCTTCTGTTTGGCCTCTAGATTCACCTGCAGAGATTGTACATGAACTGGGTCCCCGAGACTTGAGGGAAGATGCTTGAGTGGTTCACACACATTGTTGATAGAGAGGATTTTATCCACTATGCAGACACCATGAAGGGCCAATTCACAATCTCTAGAGACAATGCCAAGAACACACAGTCTAAGGACTGAGGACACAGCCAAATATTACTGTGCAAGAAACTGGGTGAGTGTTCCTGAGAGTTCAGAAGCAAACCTCCCTGCAGGGCTCTGAAGACCAGCAGGAGGCGCTGAAAGCACACAGAACTCTGGTTACAAAAGAGACCTGCTTTTTCAGACAGGGATAAAGGACTGGTCCCCTCTATGTCTGGGCTGCATGTACATATCACAGTTAGGCATTTTCAAGACAGGTGTAGTATGTAGTAGTCCTTAACATGTCCAATAGTTTATTGAAATTTCTGTTTGCCATTGTGATATGTGTTTGTGTATTTATTATTTCTTTATCTCAGTATCCGAGTATGTGTGTGTGTGTGTGTGTGTGTGTGTGTGTGTGTGTGTGTGTGTGTGT
>CAJRSG010011360.1:120356-143832 GCA_907169655.1 Acomys percivali
CCCGAGTGATATAACTCAGACCCATAAAGACATGCATAATATATTCTCACCCATAAGCAGATATTAGCCACATAATACATGGAAACCACACTACAATACTGAGACTCATGCACCAATCAATGGCCATATATGATGTGGACCTAGACCCTCTGCTGTACATAGACAAGTGTAGTACATAGAGAGCATAATCTCCTTGCGGTTCCCATAATATGGGGAGTAGAGACTGTTTCTGACATGAACTCTGGACGCTCATGCTGATCATGTCCCCCTGGCAGGGTATCCTTGAACACCACAGCAGAAGAGGATACAGGTGGTACAGATGAGAATTGATAGGCTGAAATCAGATGTCAGAGGAGGAGGAGGGCTTCCCTTTCTGAGGACTAGCATATGGAATGAGAGGTTATTAGGGTCAGAGGATGGTTTAGGGAGATGATGACAGAGGAGATACAGTCGGGATGTAAAGTGAACAAAGGGAAAAAAAAATGTAAGAGAAAAATTGTCTATTTTTTGTTCTATTGTTTGTAACTTATCATGGATTTTTCATTCATTTTCTTATCTAAGTCAGATTTGTTCTGATCTCTCTTAAAAAGGATATATAAAATTGCAATCATTTCCAAAAATATAGCTTTTCTATGCTGATCCATCAGCAGCTTTACATAGGATGGTGGACATTCTCCTGTACCCTGTCCCTTATGGGCACCAGCCAGAAGCCATATCTCTTCAATATAGTACTCGAAGTCCTAGCCAGAGCAAAAAGACAACAAAAAGAGATCAAGGGTATCCAAATGGGAAAGAAGGAAGTCAAACTATCCCTATTTGCAGATTATATGAAAGTGTACATAAGTGACCATCAAAATTCCACCAGAGAACTCCTACAGCTGAAAAACACTTTCAGCAAATTGGCTGGATACAAAATTAACTCAAAAAAGTCTGTAGCCTACTTATACACAAATGACAAGCTTGCACAGGAAGAAATTAGGAAAGCCAGACCCTTCACATTAGCCACAAGCAATATAAAAAATCTAGGAGTTAGTCTAACTAAGCAAGTGAAGGACTTGTTTGACAAAAATTTCAAAACTCTGAAGAAAGAGATTGAAGATGACATGAGAAGATGAAGGGAGCTTCCTTGCTCATGGATCAGGAGAATTAACATAGTAAAAATGTCCATCCTACCAAAAGCAATCTACAGATTCAATGCAATCCCTATCAAAATACCTACACAATTTTTTAAAGACATTGAAAGTTCAATTCTGAACTTCATATAGAAAAACAAAAAAACCCAGAATAGCAAACACGATCTTGTACAATAAAAGATGCTCCGGAGGAATCTTCATACCTGATCTCAAATTGTACTATAAAGCAATAGTAATGAAAACAGCATGGTACTGGCACAGCAACAGGCTGGTTGATCAGTGGAATCGAATCGAAGACCCAGATATGAATCCACACACATATGGTCACTTGATTTTTAACAAAGAAGCCATATCTATTCAATGGAAAACGGATAGCATCTTCAACAAATGGTGCTGGTCTAACTGGAGGTCTATGTGTAAAAAATGCAACTGGACCCATATTTGTCACCTTGTACAAAACTGAAATCCAAGTGGATTAAAGACCTCAACGTAAAACTAGAGACACTAATTCAGTTAGAAGAAAAAGTGGGGAAGAGCCTGGAACATATTGGCACAGGAGACAACTTCCTGAACAGAACAACAACAGCCCAGGCCTTAATGTCAACAATTAGTAAATGGGACTTCATGAGGCTGAGAAGCTTCTGTAAGGCTGGAGACACTGTCAAGAGAACAAAGAGAAGGCCTACAGACTGGGAAAAGATCTTCACCAACCCTACATCTGACAAAGGTCTAATATCCGAAATATATAAGTAACTCAAGAAATTAAACACCGACACACCAAATCGCCCAACTGAGAAATGGGGCTTGGATCTAAACAGAGAATTCTCATCAGAGGAATATCAAATGGCTGAGAAACACTTCAAGAAATGCTCAACCTCCTTAGTCATCAGGGAAATGCAAATTAAAACAACTCTGGGATTCCATCTTACACCCATCAGAATGGCTAAGATCAAAAATTCAAGCAACACCACATGCTGGCGAGGATGTGGGGAGAGAAGAACAGTCCTTCATTGCTGGTGGGAATGCAAACTAGTACAGCCACTTCGGAAATCTATCTGGAGCTATTTCAGAAAACTGGGAATAGGGCTTTTTGAAGACCCAGCTATTCCACTCCTTGGAATATACCCAGAAGATGCATTAGCACACAACAAGAAAATTTGCTCAACCATGTTAATAGCAGCCTTATTCATAATAGCCAGATCATGGAAACAGCCTAAGTGTCTGTCAGTAGAAGAATGGATAAAGAAACTGTGGTTCATATACACTATGGAATACTACTCAGCTATTAAAAACAAGGAATTCCCAATATTTGTGGACGAATGGATTGAGCTAGAAATGATCATAATGAGTGAGTTAAGCCAGAAGCTGAAAGACTCAAATGGTATATACTCACTTATATCTGCATACTAGCCCAAGGGCCATGTCCCACAAAAGCTTTCACTTACCAGGTAACTGGGACCGAGGGGAGGACATCCTATTGGGACTCTTGATGAGAGAAGCATGGGAGAATAGCAATGTAGAAGGATCCAGTGGGTCCTAGAAACCTACAAGGAGAACATTATGATAGGCAGATTTGGGACCTAGGGTCCCACTCAAATTAAGGCATCAGCCAAGGACAATATAGGCGGTAAACTTCAAACCCATACCCAGATGTAGCCAATGGTCAGAACAGTCTCAACACTTGAATGGAGAGAGGAATTTGACTTTCTCACATACTCTGGTGCCTCACATTTTACCATGTCCCTTGGAGGATGAGACCTGGTGGCACTCAGAGGCAGGAAAGCAGGTTAAAGAGAAGAGTCTTGATACCCTATGAGCATATACAGGGGAAGGTAAACCCCCTCAGGAACAGTCATAGGGGAGGGTAGTAAGGGGAAAATGGAAGGGAGGGAAGAATGGGAGGATACAAGGGAGGGGATAACCATTGAAATGTAACAAGAATAAATTAATAAAAAATAGAAAGTGTAGGTGGAGAAAGAAAAAAATGTATCATATTTATACATTCTGAAGTGTAAAAGAATAGTTTATTGATTTATTCTTCAAAACACAGTTGGATTCATAATTATAATGTGGATCTATGCTTTACTATTTTCCTTGGTCCCTTTTCATCTAGTAAAATACTTTAGCCATGGTGAATGTTTATATTTTGCCTGATAATTAGATAATAAATAAAGTTTACACATCACAAGCAACTGAATAGTAACAGTAGTAATAATCTGATTTAGAATGGGAGAAGATCATACCAGTTCTGAAGCTGCCAGGCATTGTGGATTTTCCTTTTTGCATTTTGGTGACTGAATGAGCTCAGACACGTTTTCTGGAATCACAGACCTGAACCACTGAACTGGAGGGTCTCATGTCCTATTCATATGAAGTCTATTTACAGGAAAACCTATGCATGATTGGTAAACTGCAATTTATGTTTATTAAGTTGAGACATCATAGTAAACTGATATGTGTTTATCTGACAGATTTGGGGTAGGTGAATAATAGGAATGCATGTCTTCTGTTATTCTTGACACATATGATAAAAGTCACATGCTATAAGATCACCGACTCTGGTTGTTTCGGGCAAGGTAGTGTGTGCCGGGTTCTGCACTCATGTCATTCGTTTATGCATTTCCTTGGTAACTCTAGAAGTAACAACAGAACATGCTCAACAGCAGAAAACTTTAAGGCATCATCTTTTTATTTCCTATGTATTTTCTAAAACTATCCTATTATTTTATTAGTACTTTTGATTGAGGTGTTGGAGTTGCCAGTATTCTGTGTCACATGACCTGGCTATGTTTTCTTTCCTATTCTCTAGGAATAATCAGAAGACAGAATCAAGAGGGGGATTTCAAGGACCAGCCACACACCATTGTTACTTCTGCTCTGCTCCAGAGGAAAATACTTGTCTTGCTTACTTGTTTAAAAACTTACAGCTATATGGATATTAAGATGATATTTTTTGGGACACAGTATTAGAATCACAAGAACATGCTTGATATTTTCTTCGTCAAAGAGAAATGTTTGAGACTTAGAAATACTTGACCTTAGCTCTGATATATTTTTCGTCTCACCAATCTGTTTAAAAAATTTGCACTGCTCACCCAGTAATACTCCCAAGCACATAAGCTGATGCTCAACTTGCCCCTCATAAGTATGGCAGTGCATCCATTGCTTTCTGAAAGGTGTGGAATTTTAGGATACACTGTCCTGATCTCGTGGTTTACAATCTACTCAATTTGGCCTTGAATCTTCCTCACACAGTACTGATGTCACTAGAAGAGTTTCCACTGAAGTCCAGCCTCAGATGAATAGATTATCTTTTCCTTTTAAGGCTGCTCAAGTGCATTAGCATGGGTCCCACTGACAACACTGAATCTATGAATGACACTTTTCCAACTCACACCAGAGTCACCAGTTTCCTCCTGTCAGCAACAGCCGATTTCAGGAAGAGGAACTATGGAGCCTCTGATGAAGGCTCCAGTGAGAAGGACATGGGGCATCTCAGCTAGGTCTGGGCTTTCAGCCTGAGGCTAAGGGCTGCTTTGCATTGAGGGAGGGTCCTGAGAGGATAAGAGGAAGCACAGGGCAACTCTCCAGATTCACTTGCAGGTGACTGAGATTTTTGTGCTTCTTAGAGCATCTTCTGAGAAAAATTAAGAAGCAGTTTCTGCTTCTGTCTGGTTCCAAATCCAGGTTCACACTACGGAGGGTTGGAAACAAAACATGAGGCTGTTTATAGTTAATGTGTCTGCATTCATGCAGTGCTGGGTGAACAGGGTAGCCTGTCCTACATGCACCTGTATATCTCTGTAAGTTCCTGAAGAGAATTTATTGGGTGGTATTTGGCCTCTTATTGATCTGAAATTCTGCTTAAGGAACTAAAAATTCTTTCTCTTGTCATCAGTGGGAATCCTTTGCTTTTACCACTAATTTTGAAAATAAGTTGTGAAGAAACACCTCAGTAACATTTAGTACCTGTGATATCAAATTTTATATTAGAGAAGTCCCAAGTGTCTACATTGAGTCTCATCTGACTAGATTCAAATGTTCAGCTAATTACCCAGAGACAGCCGACCTTGAGACTAGTCTTTGTACATCTTGAGTTATGCCAGTCTCTCTCTCCCTCCCTCTCTCTCTCTCTCTCTCTCTCTCTCTCTCTCTCTCTCTCTCTCTCTCTCTCTCTCTCTGTCCCTCTCACCTTAGTTTGTAGCACATAAAAACCCATGTTCCTAATTATGAGGCGATATTGGTGAGGAATGAGATTTCAACTATCACATAATGTGTCACAAAAAGCTGTAACATCCAACCAGACTTGAGAGTAATATTAACTGACATTAAAAATAAGCAAGAGAAGGTGATGGCAAGAAATGAAAAGGAGGTCAGGCATGAGCATGGGGAACCCTATGCCTTGACGTGTTAATCACCACACAGCCCAAGAGACTGTAGAGCTTTTCTCCATCTCTTCACATTGTGAGTGAAGTGGTGGAGGCAGGTCTTCCCATCAGGGAGACAGCCATCTGTGAAATTTGTGATGCTCACCCACAGTATGTCCTCCTCTTGTTCATCATGCTCTGAGTGTTAGAAGAATATTTGTCGAGACACTATTCTCAGTGTGTCTTATCTGGGTTTATCTGGCATTTACATTTTGGTTACATGGGTTTGGGAAGGAATTCACTGAAACAAATAACCTTTTTCCCCTTCAGTATGTAGGTCTCTTGGCTTCTTTAGACACAAAATGGGCTATTGATATTCTGTGGGTTTCAGTTAGGTTTTCGTGAACAAGATACCACATGACTAGTACATTGGGGTTTGGACATTTCCTATTGGGAAGGAGTACCAAGGAGTTATATGGGATTACTTTCATCTCTTTGGCCGAAGGAAGAGTAGGAGTGTCCTGGATAGGTAGAGGTCAGTGACATTAATGATATTTCCATTGTATAAGTCTCTTGAAAACAAACTTAGTTAAAATGTACCTGATATCTGCTGAGTTTCAAGACAGTGAGATACAAAGAATCTGTATAAGCAGGCTCCCTACTGTTGTAGACACAGGCATTGTTAAAGCAAATGCCTGGAGAAATATAGTCCATGAGTATTGGAAACAGAGACCAGCAGGGTCTGCTATCATTAGGATAATTCAGACATCATTTTTCCAAGGACACAGTGCAAGGACGAGCCCATGCATCGATCATAAATATTATTAGAACATGTGTCCCAAATTGACTTGCAGAATCTTATGAGAGACTATGGACAGAAAGTACAGGGGAGCAATGAATGTTTTCTTGTCTGTCAGTATAGCGATTTCACGTGTATTAAATTACATAAAAACTCAGTAAGACATGTATTAGTACAAAGCGGTTAGCGTATGCCTAGAGTACCTCAATAAATTAATTTTAAAAATCGGAGTAATGTAACTTCTGCCTCCATTTTTACTCAAGGACAAGCTCCATTTGATGAGACAGAAGAAGGATGTGAGAGCCATGAGCAACATCCAGTCAGGGTGTGTTTATGGGACTGCCCACCTCAGCCCTTCAGACAGAGAATGCAGCAGGGAGAGGTAGTGCAAAAGTGGAATCTGGAAGTAAATAGGAAAATGCAAAACTATTTTTAATGAATTTGTCACTTTCAACACTACCTACCTGAATGTAAGACTTTTGTGCCACTTGTAGTGGGATGTTCTGCACAGTATTTCCCAGTACTGTAGTGGAACCATGTTCACACATCAGGCCATAGGTGTGGGAAGCCACAGTATTCTACTGTGTGCCTCGCCCCAAGATGGCGCCTGGCATGTAGCCAGCTTTGCCTCAAAAGTAGTAAACAAGTCCTTATTAGGGCATGGCCCGCTGCCTGCAATAGTTCTGTTTTCAAGAGCCAATAGAGTACGGAAATGTGGCGTTGCTTGATTGGATGCTTGGATGTCTATAAAAGGGTATGAGGGGCGTGGTTCGGGGGAGAAGAGCCTGAATAAACTGCTTGAGAGAAGAACCGGGTGCAGCGTCTTCCTTGCTCTTCGAGTGGGACGTGACAAGTGGTGGCCCGTATGGGGAACCGACTCCCCCACCATTAGGTTCAGAACTCCAAGTGGTCAGGGATTGCCTGCGGGTAAGTTCCTGGTAAGTGGAGCTTACAAACCCCTGGAAAAAAAGGGGAAAGCCTCGGGAGGGAGGCCAATAAGTTCCTTGGAAAAAGGCTAATCGTAAGTCTCCAGAAGGGAGCTAAAAAAGGGGAAAGCCTCAGGAGGGAGGCCAATAAAGTCCTTGGAAAAGGCTAATCACAAGCCTCCGGAAGGGAGCTAAAACGCGAAGAGTTCTTCACAAGAACAAAAGCGAAAGTTTGGGTGCATCGCAATCTCACCCGATTTTCGCCGCTCTTCAAGAGCTGTTAAAATCTAAATTAGTTAAGCTAAAGAGTAACACCTTAGAAAGTTTCTTGTTGGAATGTGATACTGTGGCCCCTTGGTTTGCAGTGTCAGGACTTCTGACCACATCAAGCTGGGATAAACTTGGGAAAGATCTAGATTTTGCTTGGGAACAGGGCGACCTGAAAGGAGGAGTGAGACCTATCTGCAAACTAGTATGCAGCTGTCTAGAGGACACTAAATGTTGTCGGGCGCTGGAGCAAGCCATGGAACAGCTTAGGGTGGAAAGGTCTACACACTCAGAGCAGGGGGGATCTTCCAGCGACAGCCCAGGTGGGCCCCCTATTGCCGGGGAACACAGGATGGATCATTGCCTCCTTGGACGGGGTGCCAATCTCATAGAAGTGTAAAATGTCAGGTCTATGCGCAACTTCAGTGCCATATCAGAATTTCACACGAGCAGCTAACCTTTATAAGTTTCTCTCCAAACAACTGCTAGGCAATTGGTCCTCGACCTTCGAGACAACCCTAAGGGACCTTTGTCTGGCCATCGTCAGGATTAACTCAACCAGAGTGGATCTGTCTATGGCGCAAGGGTTGTCAGCTTGGCTGGCAACCGCAGTTGATCACCTAAAGGAATGGGCCGGAATAGAGACTATGGGAATCTTGATCCTTAGTGTGTGTGTGTGGTATGCTTCTGGTGTATTTGTCGCCTGCGTGCATCCCGAGCACGTACTCAGATCATGATGGCTCAGGCTTTCGCAGCAGTCAAGGCTGGGCAGTCCCCTCAAATGTGGCTGTCCATTTAGGACCCCCATAAGAAATAAAGCTTGGCAATGAATTGCATTCAGGGTGCAGACAAGGTACTGCACGAAAGTCACGCTGTTTCCAGTTAGCGGACTTTCGGAGAGCAAGTCTGTTTGCATGTGGGTTGGTGTCCTAGTCCCCACCTCAAACAAATGACACCGGGCGGGTCCAGTAACGGATCAGGCGGTCTGGTCTGCATTACTGTTGTACATCAGTGCCCTTCTTTTGGATGGGTTCAGCACCCAGTCAGACCCTTGGCCCAGCCTGTGTGCTGTTATACATCAGTGTCCTTGGAGACTCAGACCACTGTTCTCACCTGTTCTGCTTCCCATGTCAATAAAACAAAAAGGGGGAACTGTGAGAAGCCACAGTATTCTACCGTGTGCCTCACCCAAAGATGGCACCTGGCATGTAGCCAGCTTTGCCTCAAAAATACTAAACAAGTCCTTATTAGGGCATGGCCTGCTGCCTGCAATAGTTCCGCTTTCAAGAGCCAATAGAGTACGGAAATGTGGCGTTGCTTGATTGAATTCTTGGATGTCTATAAAAGGGTATGAGGGGTGTGGTTTGGGGGAGAAGAGCTCAAGAAGAGCCTGAATAAACTGCTTGAGAGAAGAACCGGGTGCAGCATCTTCCTTGCTGGTGGAGTGGGACGCGACACATAGGCATCTGTTTTTCTCCATCCACATTTGCTTTTGTTTTTTCCATTACTAAATGTAACCCATACCATTATCAGTTAGGATTTAATGTTTTTTCCTCTGGTTATTAGAGATGTGACACTAAGGTGATATTTCCTGGTGGTCAGATGGAATTAGGGAAAGAGCAATGAAGATGTCTTGCTTGCGTATCATTTGCTATCAGGGGACACACTATAAAGACACTCATGCTGGCGCTTTAGATTGAGGTGGAGTGTGCCAGGATTCTGTCTCATCACCTGGCTATGTTTTCTTTCTAACTCTCTAGGACTAATCAGAAGAAATAATCAATAGGAAGGTTTCAAGGACTAGCTATGCACCATTGCCACCTCTGCTCTACTCCAGACAAAAATACTTGTCTGTGCTTACTTGTTTAAAAACTTACTTACAAGTATATGGATATTTAGATGTTATTTTTGGGACACAGTGTTAGAATCTCAAGAACATGTTCTCTATTTTCTTGGTCAAATGGAAATGTTTGAGAATTAGAAATTCTTGTCCTTGGCTCTAACATATTTTTGGTCTAACCAATCAGTTTAAAATATTTGCCCTGCTCATCCAGTTTTACTTCCATCCATGTAGCCTGATGCTCAACTTGATCCAGATAAATATGGCAGTGGATCCATTGCTTTCTGTACAGTGTGGAATTTTATGATTCACTGTTATTTGTTCTGATCGCAGGGGTTTTAAGAATGTACTCAGTTTGGCCCAGATGCCTCATCACACAGTACATGTGTCACTAGAAGAGTTTCCACAGAATCCCAGCCTCAGATGAGCAGGTTCTCTTTTCCTTTTTAAAGTTGCTCCAGTGTATAACCATGGGTCCCACAGACAATAATGAATCTCTCAATGACACTTTTCCAACTCACATCAGAGACACCAGATTCTTCCTGTCATCAGCAGCAGATTTCAGGAAGAGCAACTATGGATGCTTTGTCAGCTTCAAAACACCAACAATAACTGAACATCATAGAATCGGCTGTCTGAGGGAAGGGCTGAGGAGAGATGAGGCATGGACTGTAGCTCATACCAGCTGGGAAATATATACAAGTGTCTGAGAATTTCATGATTTGAGGTACACAAAATACATGATGAAAATTCATAATTTGTGCCTCTGAAGTATAAGGACTTTATTTTAACCAAAGAAAATGCACAAAAAATAAAAATGTCAAAAATGACAATCAACCGTATCTTTTATGGGGTCTTCTTGGTTCAGAAGAAAGAAACAATGGAGATTTTAACATCCAAGCTACCTTGCAAAATCACAGTTTCTTAAAAAAGCTTCAGTTTGTCACAAGAGGCTAAAGTACAGAGGATGAATTACAGATCACTCAAATTGTCAAACTTTATTACAAAAATTCTAATCAGCGAGTGCCATAATTTCAGTCTCTTTTTGAAATGTAAGTATACTCATTTTATATACATACACGTATATATTCATAGAATCACACAATATCCGTGTATATGGATATATATAGGATTATATTTTCAACTATGTATGTAATTTTAAATGTTTCACATATTTTGGTATGTAATTGTGTATACATTGTATAGTTATATACACAAACTATATATAATTATATACAATTTATATGTTCAAGGTATATGTGTATAAAAGGTTATATATATACATGTATATGTATATATATATATGAATTTTTCTTTTTTTATTAATTTATTCTTGTTACATCTGAATGGTTATCTCATCCCTCGTATCCTCCCATTCTTCCCTTCCTCCCATTTTCCCCTTATTCCCCTCCTCTATGACTGTTCCTAAGGGGGATTACCTCCCCCTGTATATGCTCATAGGGTATCAAGTCTCTTCTCAGGAACCTGCTGTCCTTCCTCTGAGTGCAACCAAGTCTCCCCTTCCAGGGGACATGGTCAAATATGAGGCACCAGAGTATGTGAGAAAGTCATATCCCACTCTCCACTCAAGTGTGGAGACTGTTCTGACCATTGGCTAGATCTGGATAGGGGTTTAAAGTTTACCATCTGTATTGTCCTTGGCTGGTGCCTTAGTTTGAGCGGGACCCCTTGGCCCAAATCTGCCTATCATAATGTTCTACTTGTAGGTTTCTAGGACCCACTGAATCCTTCTACTTTGCTCTTCTCCCATGTTTCTATCATCTAGAGTACCAATAGGATGTCCTCCTCTCTGTCCCAGTTTCCTGGTAAGTGAAGGGTTTCGTGGGACATGCCCCTTGGGTTAGTATGCAGATAAAAATGAGTATATACCATTTGATTCTTTCTGCTTCTGGGTTAACTCACTCATTATGATCATTTCTAGCTCAATCCATTTATGCACAAATTTTGTGACTTCCTTGTTTTTAATAGCTGAGTAGTATTCCATAGTGTATATGTACCACAGTTTCTTTTTCTTTCTTTTTTTAAAAATTTTTTTAAATTTATTTAATTAATTTATTCTTGTTATTTCTCTATGGTTATTCCATCCCTTGTATCCTCCCATTCTTCCCTGCCTCCCATTTTCCCCTTATTCCCCACCCCTATGACTGTTCCTGAGAGGGATTATCTCCCCCTGTATATGCTCATAGGGTATCAAGTCTCTTCTTGGTGACCTGCTGTCCTTCCTCTGAGTGCCACCAGGTCACACCCTCCAGGGGACATAGTCAAATGTGAGGCACCAGAGTACATGAGAAAGTCATATCCCACTCTTCACTCAAGTGTGGAGACTGTCCTGGCCATTGGCTAGATCTGGGTAGGGGTTTAAATTTTACTGCCTGTATTGTCCTTGGCTAGTGCCTTAGTTTGAGCGGGACCCCTTGGCCCAAATCTGCCTATCATAATGTTCTACTTGTAGGTTTCTAGGACCCACTGGATCCTTCTACATTGCTATTCTCACATGGTTCTCTTATCTAGAGTCCCAATAGGATGTCCTCCCCTCTGTCCCAGTTTCCTGGTAAGGGAAGGCTTTCATAGGACATGCCCCTTGGGCTAGTATGCAGATATAATTGGGTATATACCATTTGATTCTTTCTGCTTCTGGGTTAACTCACTCATTATGATCATTTCTAGCTCAATCCCTTTATCCACTAATTTTGGAAATTCTTTGTTTTTAATAGCTGAGTAGTATTCCATAGTGTAAATATACCACAGTTTCTTTATCCATTCATCTACTGAGGGACGCGTAGGTTGTTTCCATGTTCTGGCTATTATGAATAAGGCAGCTATGAACATGGTTGAGCATATGTCCCTGTTGTGTGGTAGTGCATCTTCTGAGTATATTCTAAGGAGTGGAATAGCTGGGTCTTGAGGAAGCCCTATTCCCATTTTTCTGAGAAAGCGCCAGATAGATTTCCAAAGTGGTTGTACTAGTTTGCATTCCCACCAGCAATGAAGGAGTGTTCCTCTCTCTCCACATCCTCGCAGTATGTAGTGTCAGTTGAGTTATTGATCTGAGCCATTCTGATGGGTGTAAGATGGTATCTCAGTGTAGTTTTGATTTGCATTTCTCTGATGACTAAGGAGGTCAAGCATTTCTTTAAGTGTTTCTCCACCATTTGATATTCCTCTGTTGAGAATTCTCTGTTTAGTTCTGAGCCCCATTTCTCTATTGGGTTATTTGGTTTGGTAGTGTTTAATTTCTTGAGTTCTTTATATATTTTGGATATTAGACGTTTGTCAGATGAAGGGTTGGTGAAGATCTTTTCCCAGTCTGTAGGCTGTCGCTTTGTTCTCTTGACAGTGTCACCTGCCTTACAGAAGCTTCTCAGCCTCATGAGGTCCCATTTTTTAAATGTTGACATTAAGGCCTGGGCTGTTGTTGTTCTGTTCAGGAAGTTGTCTCCTGTGCCAATATGTTCCAGGCTCTTCCCCACTTTTTCTTCCAACTGACTTAGTGTCTCTGGTTTTATGTTGAGGTCTTTAATCCACTTGGATTTGAGCTTTGTACAAGGTGACAAATATGGGTCCAGTTGCATTTTTTTTTACACATAGACCTCCAGTTAGACCAGCAACATTTGTTGAAGATGCTATCCTTTTTCCACTAAATGCATTTGGCTTCTTTGTCAAAAATCAAGTGACCATATGTGTGTGGATTCATATCTGGGTCTTTGATTTGATTCCACTGATCAACCAGCCTGTTGCTGTGCAAGTACCATGCTGTTTTAATTACTATTGCTTTATAGTACAATTTGAGATACGGTATGGAGATTCCTCCAGAGCACCTTTTATTGTACAAGATTGTTTTAGCTATTCTGGGTTTTTTGTTTTTCCATATGAAGTTCAGAATTGAACTTTCAATGTCTTTAAAATTGTGTAGGTATTTTTATAGGGATTGCATTGAATCTGTAGATTGCTTTTGGTAGGATGGCCATTTTTACTGTGTTAATTCTCCTGATCCATGAGCAAGGAAGCTCCTTCCATCTTCTCATGTCATCTTCAATCTCTTTCTTCAGAGTTTTGAAATTTTTGTCAAACAAGTCCTTCACTTGCTTAGTTAGACTAACTCCTAGATTTTTTATATTGCTTGTGGCTAATGTGAAGGGTGTGGCTTTCCTAATTTCTTCCTGTGCAAGCTTGTTATTTATGTATAAGTAGGCTCCTTCGTTCAGAAGGAGTGAATCTCCTAGGACTTCAGTGTTGTTCTCGTCAGCCATCATACTATATTTAAGGGTGATGGTTTCCAAATGGGGTGTTTCAGGCTATAATCCTTCTCTACAAACTTATCTCACAGGGTGGATGTTAGTTAACACTTCCCTGAGAGACCACAAATTCAGACCAGAAAACCTTGACTACATCTTTAGGTTGTATCATGGCATTTGTTGATTTATTAACTCTAAGCTTATGACCTATATCATCGTTAGTTTTCACTACTGAAAAGTTCTGCAGACTCCTGATTTTATGTGTAAGACACACAGCAAAAGCTGCCTTCCTACAGTTTGAAATGCTTGAAAAATTACAGAAATATTACTAGGACGAATCCAACACATCAAAATTGCCACAAAACAAGGCAAAAATGAGTTGAATTGTCTGAGCAAGAGTATAGTGAAAGAATTGTGCTTAACTCAGCTGATAGACATAGGGTTTTAGGCTTTGAATGTCAAAGTGAAACTACAGTAATATTAGAGATTTACCTTTGGGATTAAAACAAGTTTAATTGTGAGACTTTCCAAAGATTGAGTGAGTGAATAAACAGATTCGCCTTATCCATTTATGTGGCAAATTTTCAGGAGAAGGACATTAGAGTCTTTAAACAGTTTTAAAAACCATAATTAATGTGAGTAAGTGGTGAACTGTAGGCTGTGTTTCTTAACAATTAAATTTTATTATACAACCCAACTAGCTTACACAAGAGGGAAAAAAGGTTAAAGGGAAAAAAGAGTGAACCTTCTGGTATCCGTTCCACAGGACGAGTCCTTAGGTGTCTCTGGCCTGCGTGCTGGTCCAGCCTGTTAGCTGATCCACATGCGCTCAAGCCTGGTCTGAACCTGTTGCTGTTCTTTCCTTTCTGCCTGCCTGAGTCATGTGTGAAGGGCGGTCTCCTTCTCCTACTGAGGGTTGATTAGAAAAACAATAGTCCAGGTGGAGTTCCCAGGGCTGCTTCCTGAATTCCAGATCCAAGATGGCTCCATTCAGTCTATCACAAGGTATCCATGGGGTGCCCAAGGGTAAAGCAGGCCAAGACTGCTTTTAGCTCTCTTTCCCACACATCCCCCTTGTCTTTTAAAAAAATTAAGAACTATATACACAAATATACATATATACAGAATCATCAGGTATCAAGTACATAACCAAGTCCTTTTATACTTGTTAACCTGAGAGAACGTATTCCACTGTCCTACCAAAGAGAGTCCTTTTCTTTCATGAGAAATTTCAATTATCAATCTATAAATGTGTGTTTAATTTTTAAACTAAAGCTTCTAGTAGCACTGTGGCTATCTAGTCTTCAATCCTATCAGAGACTCAAGAAGGAAAATCTATCTAATAAAGGAAGTGCTGGCGGGCAACTTCCAAGTCGCATAGGACAGAGAGAGCAGACCGCTTGGACAGTCACCGGATTCTCTCCTGCATTGGGGCAATCAGTCTTCAGCCTTATCGGCCCAAAACATCCAACAAACTGCTTTTTGAAGCAGGAAATCCGACGGTCTGGTCCATCTAATCTCTTCAAAGCTGGACAGTCAACTTTCCAGCATCATTGTTGATCATTACAGACAGTCAGCCTGTCATCAGCAGTAGAGATAAGAGCAGTTTCTCAGTCCAGTGACCATACTGTCACCTGCGTCTCTTGAAGCCCCCATCTTCAATGATGCATATAGAGATGTGGCCAGGAGCAGATGTCTCTTTCTGGCAGGAAAGCCCCCATCTTTAAATGCCATGTTCTGTGGATCTCAGAAGAGTCTAAAGACCAACTCTATCTATTGTTACATTTATCAATCTATTCCTTTGAAGACATATACAAGAAATTAAACAAACCTGCTCTATGACAAAGTAAGTTAGTATCTAGTAGGATTTCTATGTAACTAAATACCAACTTTTATCTCCGATCTTCCTGAACAGATTTTAATAGTTTTTCATAAGACATTACCCTTTTGAATGAGTGGTACATGAATAATACATTAAATAAACACTGAACAAAGTGATCTTAAGTTTCTAACATACAATATATAATATTTTGTCAACATATAACCTACAATACATAAGGCAAAAATGAATAGCAATATACAATTTAAGTTCTTGTCAATGTGAAGTCTTAAATTTCCATCAATCAAAAGTCTTAAATTTTCAATCTACAATACCAATGTAAGATTTTTGAAGTTAGTAGATTCAATAATCTATCTTTTATTCTACAAACCTATATCTTCCCTTCTTTCCCCCTTTTCCTTAATATTAGATGGGATAGAAAGATAAGAGAGCGAGAAGAGACGTGATACCCTATGAGCATACACAGAGGGAGGTAATCCCTCTGAGGAACAGTTATAGGGGAGAAGAATAAGTGGAAAATGGAAGGGAGGGGAGAATGGGAGGATACAAGGGATGGGATAACCATAGAGATGTAACAAGATAAATTAATTAAAAAAAAGATAAGAGAGAAAGAAAGATAGAAGAGAGAAATCCCCAAATGAACTTTTATTAATTGTAACTAACCCCTTAGGCAAAAATGAGCATTGGTAACCCATTGAAAACACCCACCCCGCCTACTGGGAATGGGGGCATTGTGTTCTCAAAATGACTTTATGCTGTTTAGGAGAAAAAATGTTTTTTGGGTACCCTAGAAAAATAATATATTGGCCAAGCGCTGGAAAAGCTAGCTGCATCTGTTTTTGTCCAGTCTTTTTGGGATTGATCCTTTCGGCCATCCGATTTATTGTTAATATGCATACAATTTCTGGAAGAAGCAGTAGTGTCAGAGGCAGAAGTTCGATCTTTATCATTGTCCTGTTTTTTGCTCTGAAAGTAAGCAAACTTTTGAAATCATTAGTATAGGTATGTTAGTACATATATAATTTTTTAAGGAAAAAATTGTTGGCACCTTGCTAGAGGTGCCAGAGGCATGCTTTTGGGGTTAAATCACACAGGCTGCCTGTTTTGTCTTTAGCATTGTCCTGTTTCTTGCAAATAATACAGGGCTCTACCTGCCTGTACACCAACAAGCCAGAAGGGGGCATTAGTTCTCCAAGCTGTATGAAACAATGTCAAGTTGTAAGAGCCAGGTAGCTCTTAAGATTCACTTGTTACAGGACATTCTCCACAGTTGAGTGGAGAGTGGGGTATGACTTTCCCATGTACTCTGGTGCCTCATATTTGACCATGTCCCCTGGAGGGGGAGACCTGGTGGCACTTAGAAGAAGGATAGCAGGCTACCAAGAAGAGACTTGATACCCTATGAGCATATAAAGGGGAGGAAGTTCCCCTCAGTCACAGTCATATGGTAGGGGAGAAAGGGGAAAATTGGAGGGAGGGAGGAATGGGGGGATACAAGGAATGGGATAATCAGTGAGATGTAACAAGAATAAATTAATTAAAAAATTGAAAAAAAAAGATTCACTTGTTATATCGTCAGATCTTATCTTTTAAATTTAGTTGGTAGTCATAATTTTTTACTCCCTATGGAAACATATGCATACCCACGACCCCATCTCAAAACTATTGCAGGTTTCCATTTTATACTCAACAAATCTTTCTAGAATATTGGTTGTCCCAGCTCCTCAGTTTTTTTTTATCACTCCATGTCTCTCTGCAACTGACGTCCCTTCATCATTCACATTAAGAAAATTTAGAGTCAACAAAGCATTATTTAATCGGTCCCTGGGTGTCTTTACCCTTCCCTTTTGTTTAATAAGCATTTCTTTTAAGGTACAATTAGCTCTTTCCACAACTGCTTGTCCTGTGGGGTTGTGAGGTATACCAGTAACATGTTTTATATTATAATACATAAAGAAGTTTTTCATCTTAAGGGACACATATGCAGGAGCATTGTCAGTCTTAATTTGTGTAGGGATTCCCATAAATCTCATTATTTCCAGTAAATGAATAATCACACAGTAGGCTCTGTTAGAACTTAAGGCAGTTGTCCATTGAAAACCTGAATATATATCAATGGTATGATGCACATACCTCATTTTTCCAAATTCTGCAAAATGAAACACATTCATCAGCCAAATTTCATTCCTTTTGTTACCTCTAGGGTTAATTCCAGCAGGTAATGGTATTTAATTATATTAGGAACATGTAGGACACTTACTAATTATTTTTCTGGCTTGTTGCCAAGTGATAGAGAATCTTTTCTTCAACCCCTTACCATTGACATGATGTTTTTCATGAAAATTTGAGGCTTCAAAAACATTACCTATCAATAATTTGTCGCTCTCTTCATTTCCTTGTGCCAATGGACCTGGTAAACCTGTATGGGATTGAATATGAGTAATATACAAGGGATAATTTCTGCTTCTGATGACCTGTTGTAGTTCTATAAATAATGCAGTCAATTCTGTGTTATCAGGAGTAAAATTAACAGTTTCTATATGCAAAACAACTCTTTTAGCATATTGAGAGTCAGTAATTACATTAAGAGATTCAGGAAAATCTAACAATACCATAAGGATTGCATATAATTCTGAGTTTTGAACTGATGTAAATGGGCTTTTAATCACCTTAGTTATTTTCTTAGACTTATAACTAGCCATACCTGACTTATTTCCATCAGTGAAAAAGGTGGGTGTACCTGAGATTGGTGACCTCTTTACAATGCTTAAGGATCCAATTAGTTCTTTTTATAAACTGTATACATTTGCTTTTGGGGTATCTATTGTTAATGTCTCCCAAATAGTTACTACAAGCATTTTGTCAATCATCATAATCTCAGACATAATCTGAGAATCAGTAAGTGGCACTATAATTTCTACCTGGTCCATCCCTGATAGTTGGCGCAACCTTATTCTTCCCTTTGTCATCAATTCAGAAATTTTCTCTCTGTATGTTTTCAATTTTTTGCTTTGTTTATTTGCCAAGAATATCCATTCTATGTTTCAATCTTCCCTTTGTATATGAAGCCCAGTAGGAGAATGTTTTGAAGGCAAAATAACCAGAATGCAACCAAGTTCAGGATGACTGAAAAGGTTGTGAAACTAAGGTGGACTGGACTACAGTGCTACATCCCAGTGACCTTGGTCACTTCACTCCTGATGCTGCACACTATTTCCATATTTGGCCCACAATATCCTGATCATCATGTTTTTAGGACTGTGTGGAAAGTTGTGTTATAATTTGGCAGCAGGTGATCTCAGAGTGTGGCCACAGCAGGTGCCTCCATCCTCAGCAGATACATAATTCTAACCTTGTCAGGCATCCCAAGGTGTGCACAGGAAAGGAAGGAGCAATGAAAAAATAAAAGAACAATGAAAATTCTGATTCAGTTTGTCATTCAAAGGTCTTTAAACTACCAACATAAACTTGCAGTGTTCATTTCTATATAGTATATACTTTTATAGACTTCTTTGACATGACATCACATTGATCCTTCCCCTGTCCTCACTTAGAATACTGTGAAAAGTGACATAGAGGGGACTGAGGTGCCCATTGGGAAATAACAGTGAAGTAAATATTTGTGATGAACGGAAAGTCTGAGAATCCTTTGCCTGATGAGTAAGTTTAAAGGGGACTAATCAGCACAGGGAGATGGGGACTTTGATGAGAGCCTTTGTCTTGTAGACAGCTCAGCCCTATTCCAGTAGCCTCTTCTTCTTTAAAATGTGGATTTAGGACCATTTGACTCCTCTTGTCCTTTGGTTTAGTGTTACAATTTTCCATCATGATTCTCAATTTTCCAGTCTCCTTTCTCTGCAGTATTCTGCAAAGACTTAAATATATTTACAAATATACAGCAATTAAAGATCTTTGGAGTTTGGCTCTAAGAAGACATTTGTTACCAAAATTTTAGAATCTTTTAAGAAATGTCCATTGGAAATTGAGACAAAATCAAAGAAATTGTCAGGCTCAGGCACCAGCTAGTCTGGACCAGTCTCCAGTTACCAAGCCATTCACTACTGCAGCTGAGTCTGAGAAGCTGTCATGAGCCTGAGGTTAAAGCCTCAGCTCCCTATCAGGATCATTGTCCTTACATAGTTGAATGGACCAGACAGGCAGATGAGGGCAAAATATGTAGAATCACTTTGTAGGGTCAGCCATGGCTTCTGCCTTCATTTTCCAAATCTCTGAAAAATGGACAAACAGGTGAATGCAGAGTTCTCTCCTTCCATTTCTCCAAAACTCACAGGACAACAGTGTGTTGCAGACACAGCTGTGACATCACCACAGAGCACACATTCCATGACAATCTGACATACTTACATCATGTCCAGGAGCATAATGCTTTGATTGAACAATCATAATCCCCTGATTTTGAGTGTGTTCTCCTTGTATGTGATTCCAGAATGCCAATGAGAAAATTCTACTGCTAGATGCCACACAGGAGTATATCTGTGCTTGAGATGTTGATTCTTAAGGCAGAATGAGTCAAAGATTCTTTACACCATGATCAGGGGCAGCATTGCAAACACAATCCTTAGATGCCTGGAGGAAAGAAAAGGGATTCACATGTTAAACGGAAATTCATTATGTTCTTTAAGTTCAAGAGCACTATAAAAACTAAACTTTAGCAAATAAACAGAGGAATAAATGACACATTGCCTGTTGAGTGGGTTAGAAGGTATTTGAATCTAAGTGTCACTCAGTAAGAATCACTACTTACATTGGCCTCACTTGTCAGTACAGGAGCCTAACACACTTTTTATTACCAGCCCCACAACTGGTTAGGGATGGTTCTGTTGTGTATGGTTTGTGTGAGGATGAAGGAGAGACTGAAGGTAATTTGGGATCATAGATCACTGGCCCAGTCTGATTTCCCTGTTGGCTCTAACTTGAATCCCACACAGTCTTCAGTGGTGGAATCTTACTGAGTGTCTGCCCTGAGTCTTGGCTTCCACAGTCTCATGGGTCCTTTGCTTCTTCTGGACCTGATCCTGGTCCCCATACAGAATCCTGTCTGCCCTGTGTGATGCTCTGCATTTTTTTCAAGTCAGAGATAGTCCTACATTTAAAATAATCTATGTGTTGTGGAAACTGCTCTGTGCTTAAAGTTTTTGCCACATAAGAACAAAGACCTGAGTTTGTTGCTTCAGAAGTACAAAAAGAAGTAAGTATGGTAGCCAAGAAGTAATCCCCCCCCCTCTGGCCCATTAGACAGTGTGTGTGATCCTTGGGATTAACTAGCCAGCCAGTCTAACCAGATGCTGAGATCCAGGCCAAGTGATGGAATGTTGTTCAAAATATAGTGTAGATTGATAGAAAAAGACATGTCAACATGTGCAGACACACACACACACACTCACACACACACACACACACAGACTCACACTATACACACCCAGAGAGAGAGAGACAGACAGACAGACAGACAGACAGAGAGTGAGAGAGGGAGAGAGAGAGACAGAGAGAGACAGAAACAGAGACAGAGACACAGAGACAATGAGACAAAGAGCCAGAGCCAGAGATAGACATAGAGAGAGACAGAGAAAAACACAGTAAATACACATATCACAGTGGAAAACTGAAAATTGATTAAACATTTGGACAACTCTAGGTTTAACATGCACTGTCCTTGTAGAGAGAATCCCCCTGGATAGGCAGCCCACACACTGAAGAATCAAGCCCTCCATGTCCTTCATGATTCTGAACAGGCTGTAACTCTCTGTCACTCAGAGCTCTGTGTGCTCTCAGCGCCCCCTGCTGACCATCAGCTCCCTGCAAGGAGGTTTGAGGCTGAGTTCTCAGTGTCATTCACTCACTGTGTCTCTGGCACAGTAATATGTGGCTGTGTCCTCAGACCTCAGACTGTTCATGTCCAGGTGCAGCATGTTCTTGCATTGTCTCTGGAGATGGTGAATCGGCCCTTCATGGCATCAGCATAGTAAGTGCTACTACCAGATCTAATGTAGGCAACCCATTCCAGCCCCTTGCCTGGAGCCTGGCGGACCTAGCTCATTCCATAGGTACTGAATGTGAATCCAGAGGCTGCACAGGAGAGTTTCATGGACTTTCCAGGCTGTACCAAGCCTCCCCAGACTCCACCAGCTGCACATCACATTCGGCTCCTGCAAACATGGAGAACACTGGTTAGAAAACAGTTGTACTGTTTCTCTTTCTGATGCCACACAATTCACAGCATCTCTTCTCCATAAGTTATCTTTTAAAATAAAGACTAATAAAACCAAGTTGATCCCCAAGTCCATGGTGATTGGTCTGTGTTCAGTGCTGATCACTGAATGGGAGGATCTGGGAATCCAGGGCTGAGCTCCTGAGCCAGAGCTGCAGGGTCAGGGTAGAACTGTTTTTCATGGGCACAGAGAAGCCTCATTTGCATGTCTTCCTGCTGTAGCTGACTATGTTGTTCGACCTGGGCAGGAAGCAGTGCTCAGAGCTGATATAAGACATCAAAGACTGTTACTGTAACTGACAGTTACAGAAATTAACACAGAATGGTTGCTCAGTATGCAGCCCCTACATTGTTAAGGATCCATCCTATTTTATATAGTTCTTTTTTGTGCACAGGCATGCAACATGTTGTGCATATATCCTGCTATGTCTAATAGTATAAATTTCAAATTAAATAGCTCCTCTCACAGTTTTGTTTCTATATAAAAGCTCAGTCTTTCCTATTGCCTGAACTGGATATGGTTTCTCTCCGATGTTGCTCTTGGACAGGGTCATGACTTTATGGAAAGGTTCTCAGAATTCCTTTTCAGTGATGAAGACAGTTGGGACTTTTCTGAATGTTACTAATTTCTGAGCCACCACTCTTTTCTTGGCATAGGAGGCTTGCAAATGTGTCATCCCTTGTCACTGCTTGTCGTCCACTCAGTGCTTGCAATGGAGACATTCTTATTTGCAGCACACTGACTTGTTTTGCACCTGAAGTCTCCACATGATTTCTTCAAATTCTGTCCACCATTCTCATCTTCCATCTTTACATTAGACAACACATCACTGTCTTTGTGTTAGGCTTGATGTCATTTCCCCAAATTTATATAATAGCGTATCATTTACTTTTAATTGATTTTTATTCTGATTTTGGTCTTATTTCTCCAGTTGTCTTGGTTTTCTCCTACTCATCCCTTTTTTCTCACCACACCTCACCTTTTCTCTCCCATCAACATTTTCCCCTGTCCTTGCTCACCCCTGCCACTCACTTAAGATATCCTCCCTTCCTAGCATTCCAATTCGAGGTTTAAAGCCTGCAAAAAGAAGCCCAAACCTCTAACACACAATCTACTTCCTGCATGTGATATAAATAGGCCAGTTTGTTCTTCCCAATATTCATTATGTCATTTGATATAAAGACTTCCAGCTTAATCCAAGTTCACCCAAAATGCAGCAGATTCTGAGGAAGACGTGGAATTCCCTCTGCCACCCTATTCCTTCCACCTAGACCTCTGACAGGTGAGGTCCTCTTTCTCTACCTTCTGATCACACCCTACCTGGTCTCATTCGCATATCCTCCATCCTCTTCCTCTGTGTTCCCATAGGGTGTCTTCCCCAAGGGGCAGTTGTTCAAATAGCAGGCAGCAGAGGTCATGTCAGAGGCAGTCCCCTGATCTCCTGGTCCCCTTTTCCATGTGGAGAATGAGCTGTCCAATGACTACATCTGAGCAGGGGTCTAGGTTCTCTGCTGGCAATGTCCTTCACTGTTGCATCAGTTTGTGCTGTACCCCTGGGTCTAGGTCCACCAGCCTTGATGTTCTCCTTGTGGAGCTCCTGACAATCACTCCCTGCTTCCCTGTCCTTCCATCCCCAACTCTTCCATACAACTCACAGCTCTTTGCCCAGGGTCGGCCTGGGAGTCCTAGTATCTGTCCCAATCCCCTGCTGGGTGGAGTCTCTAAAGGTCATCTGTCTCAGGGACAGAGCTCCAAAGTCTCTAATTTTTACACTTTTCCACCTCCATGGTGACCTTTAGGTGGCAACTGCCCCTTGGG